>VZTT01053233.1:3197-19860 GCA_013400855.1 Buphagus erythrorhynchus
CTGTTCTGCTTGGGTGTGCAGCTTTTAGTTTTATATTAAGGGTTACTAGGATCTTTTCACAGGTGGTGAAGACAAAACAGTCCTATTCCAGCTGGGGATTCAAGGACAAGCTCTTCAAACTTCAGGCATAAGCAACGTGAAAAGAGGAGGGTGGGCAAGCAAGCAGGGAGGATGAAACTTCATTATTTGAGGGTATTAATTGGACAGTTCTATATGCAAATGGACTAAAACCTATAAAAATGTGAGATCTTGTGACCAAGCCCTCTTTTGCTTCCATCTTGGAGCCATCTGGGCTCCAACTGGTGCTGCCAGGGTGTGGCCCTTGAAGGCCCCTCAATAAATATCCATTTTATTCCTCTTAACTCTGTGTAGCCTCTGTTCCAGCTCCTCTAGGCGTCACACAGACATCCTTCCACCCACCTCTGCCTAATGAACACCATTTGTTTTTTCTCCCAAGTTCCACAACCCCAGGATGTGTCCATAACTCACAGCACTGATCAGCCGGGTGCCCACGAGCTGCCAAAAGCCAAACATCACCTGATGTAACTCTGAAAAAGTGTTTTCCAGCAAACGTGGCTTTCCTCAGGACTGGGACACCTCCCTTTGGAAAGTTACTCACGGAATTATCAAGCTTCAACTCATGTTAATGCAACACTTTATAATGCCCTGTCTGTCACTAAGAAAAATCTTTAATAAAACATGGCTGGCTGTGGACTTGTCTCCTATGTTTTCTGTCATTTTGCTTTATTGCCTTGTGCCATTTTTAGTTCTTATTTAAACAGAGGAAAGCTCTCTGAGAGTCTGTTACAGCTCCAATAAAGGGGAGAGGGAAAGGACTCGTCTAGTCAGTGGTAGAAGTGTGCTTATCACTTGCTAATGCTCAGCAATTGTGACGTTTCAGTAATGCAATCTGAGTCAGCCGGGGCAGATTAGAAATATGGAAAGATTTATTAGGCAATCTGTGTCCTCTTAAACCCCTGCCTGGGCCTATTTATGGACACAGCCATTGTTTTTTATTTCCTTTCCCTGAACGGCACCAGCAGAGCTGAAGTAGCTGAAGGCTTCACACATACCCTTTCTCCTCAGGATAAATTTAGCTTCTCTTTATTCCCCCCTCCCTCCCCAGTAACATGTTTCTAACTCTTCCTGGTCTTTTGCAACAGGGTCCAGGTTTTTGTAGTTCATGACTGGAAAGCTCTTGAGTCAGCACTGGCCACTTCCAAGCAACTGTCTAAAAATACTGATGGGATTGGGGAAGCACTTGGAGAGAGAGGTCAGACTCCTCGAAAGGATGAAGGGAGCAAGGACAGGGTGTGTCCAGCCTCTCATCCACCAGCATCCTCAGGTCCTTCTGGGCAGGGCTGCTCTTGATCTGTTCATCCCCCAGCCTGGATTGATACTGGGGGGAATGCAGGTGCAGCACCTTGCACTTGGTCTTATTAAACCTCATGAGATTTCCATGGGCTTATTTTTCAAGCTTGTCCAGATCCCTGTGGATAATCCTGACATTTTCTCAAACAGGCTATTCAGACAGTTCCTTCTATATGCTGTATATATATGCTATATATAATATACTTCTATATGCTCCTATATCTATATGCCATATATAATACATATATTGCTATTTGTATGCTATGTATATGTTGTAGATATCTATATGCTATGCGTGCTACAGATCTATTGCAATGGAACACTGCTCTGCATCTTCCTTGCATGTCCTAAACTTCTTCCTGCTTCCTTTTTTCCTTGTTTCTGGTAATAACTTAGGACATGGAGATATTTTCCAGCTCCTGCTGAAGCCTCAAGCCCTAAGCAGTGGCCCTGGGTATTGAACAGCAACAAACAATCCTATTTCTGTCTGCGTGTCAGTCAGAGGAGATGTCTGACTGCCCAGGTCCTCAGAGGGAAAGGCAGAAGAGATATTAGGCCAGACAAGCCCAAATTAGAGGCTAAACCTCTCTGCTCTGCATTCCTCAAAGCTCCTTCATTAGGGGTTTTTTGCACTGGCTGCTCCATCAGCAGTCTGCTATCAGCAATAAAAATGGATCCATCCCATCTCAGCCATGCTCCCTCCTGCTGTCAGCCCCAGAAATAGCTGCATTATTCCAGCTCGTCCTGACACTTCTTCATTCAAGCAATTTTTGGAGGAGATCAGGGTTTTGCACTGCTAGGGTAGACAAAACAGGGCCTCTTGTCCAAGTAACACTGCAAATTGTGGGTCCAAGCCTGGGGCAATACTGTGACATCAGCCCTGGAGAATCCTGCAGAGCAGCATGCCAAAGGAGCAGGGCATCTGTCAGAATCACCCTGCCCGTGGCTGCCCTGAGCATCTCCATGGGTAGGTAAATATGGTGAATGTGAGGGGTGTTGGGGAGCTGCTCCCCTTCCTGAAATCTGGGACACAGAAACATTTTCCAAAACCTGTGTCCCCCTTCATGCCTCTAAAATTCACAGGGCTTGTGTAAGAGCAAGAGAAGGACTGGAGAACAGGGCCAGGAGTCTTTGCAGGCTGACAGCTTTCAGAAAGAAGGAAATAAAGCAGGGAGAAAGTTCCAGTTCCTCAAGATCTATGTCATTTTATAAATCATCAGCTCCTAGGATGCTTGACATTAAATATTCCAGCACCCAAGCTCTCTGCTGTGTCTGTGCTGAGGTCTTGCTCCCCTCTCTCTGCCCTGGTCCTTTTTATTCCCCCCTTTTCCTCTACAACAGCCCCAGAGCCACAGCACTCACAGAGGATCATTTGCAGGAACAGCAGCGTTGCATGAAAGTACCACATCTGCAAAAGGTCATTGATGCAGAATATAATATCTGAAAAATATGATACCTGAAAAATAAAATATCTGAGAAATAAAATACCTGAAAAATATAATACCTGACACTCCTGTCATGCGCTAAAAGATGGGAATGCCATAAGTGTCAAGGAGAGAAAGGCATTTGCTACAGCACTGCCCCAGAGAGCAGCTGCAGCAGGTTCCCCTGGGACCAGGAGGTTTCCATGAGCTCTGCCTCCTGCTCTAATGTCAATCAGCTCCTTTTTATCCTGAAATAAGTTTAGACAGTGAATGGATAAATAATAGTGTCTGGCTTTTCTCTGCTTTTTTTATACACTCCTGTCATGCAGTCCTCACAGCTTCCAGGAGCTGCAAGTGGTGAGGCTGAACCTGTGAGGACCTTGCACGGGACACTTTGGAAGCAGAAGAGGTCATCCCTGGCTGCCAGGTTTTCCATAGTTTTCATCTTTAGCCCTTGACTGCCTGCCAGGCTTTCCAGCTGTGCCTCACAGCCAGGTCTGGGGAGTCACTGCCAAAGGTTTGTCATGGAGCAGTGACAAGTCTGATTGAAAGGGCAGGAGGAGGATTAGGCATGGGAATTGCCACCACCTGAGCTGGAATTCGACCTGGATATTGACTTCAGCCTACTCCTCTACTTCCTAGCACAGGAAGGCTTTCAAGGAACGATCACCCATGAATGATGAGCATTTCAAAGCTCATCCCACCCAACTGGATGTCTTTTTTTCCCAGGACAACCACCACTGGAGTTCAGTGTGATATGAGCAGGAGAGAAATTTCACCTCCTGAAATATCCCAGCGTGTAATTCCACGAGGATGCTTTGCAGAGAAAGAACAGAAATTAAAAGCAGGATTAGAAGTCTTCAGAGGCAGCAGCACAAGCTAATCCCTAACCTGAGGCCCAAAGGCATGGCCACTCAGGAGGACAGGATGTGCTGGTGTAGGTGCACAGCCCTTCAGGACAACTACTGGACAATTATTCAGGAATTTGACTCAAGAGTTCTTTGCTTGAAGCCAAAGGAGGAAATCGATCCTGATGGAGCAGATAAGTAGAAGGCAAAGAAGCAGAGGTCTTTACTGAATGCTGAGAGTCTGAAGGAGAACCAGCACACATTTGCTATTTTACTTCTGCAGTGTAAATATAAATATAAGCTTCAAAATGCCCTGCTCTCCATTCAGACTGACTGAGGAATGTGCAGGAGGGATTGTGCAGGTGCTCAGACGTTACTCAGGGTCCTGCAGGTCACCTGTGAGTTAGGCAATGACAGGAATTTGGGTTTTATGAATGGGCAGTGCCAGGCAGTTCGACGGCCACGTGAGGACAGGGACTCCTGGAATCCTGTTCAGGAGATGGAGACTGGATCCTTTCCAGCAAGAAGGGACTGAAGTGGGGAGCAGAAAACACAAGACAGGTCTTAACTAAACTTCATCAGCATGAGGAAGGGCCCAGATTAGGGGCCTAAATCATTCAGGCAGTTTAATAACCAAGCACCTGCCACTGCCAGAGCAAGAAAGCAGTCAACAATCATTTATTTAATGCACGTGTTTCACCCCCTCAGTAACCAGACTTCATGCAGGGAGTAAAGGTAGAGCCCCTATGGATGGATGGATGGATGGATGGATGGATGGATGGATGGATGGATGGATGGATGGATTTGCTCCGTGGAGCATGTTGGGCCCAGGGCTGGAGGGCCAAGGTCACAATTGCCCTGCACAGCACACGAATGTGCTCTCACTGCTGCTGAGCAGTGCTTCCCTTAATCTCAGCTGCCTGTCACCAGCACAATGCTAATGCTGCTCTGGCTTAGAAAGAGCTGGGAGTAGGCTGGGATATTCCTGTGCTGTGTAGGAAGTGAAGGAATGTGTAGACAACAGAAGGAGGAGAGCAACAATAAAGTTTGGGCGGAAGAGCACGCAGATCACAAAAAATCTGGGGAAAAATCACCCTTTCCTCCAGATTTCAAAAACTCTGGGGAAAAATCACCCTTGAGATAAAAGTGGGAATTCAGCATGAAGGTTTTTGGTGTCGAGTGCTTTGTTGAGAAGTGACCAAGGGCTGAGGACAGACTGTCCTGCTGGATGCTGGACGAAGGATAAGCCATGTGTCCAGCCCCGTGAGGGATGCAGAATGAGACATGCTATTGCTTGTATTTCCCTCCAGCAGCCTGTCAGAAGAAATCCTCATCTGGCTGGCCAGCCTGTGCCTCCTGGGCACGGGCACAGCGAGGGGATTACTCCTCAGTTACTCACACTCCAGGGACCACTCCGAGCTCGCTTCCCTGGCACAAAATGGGAAAAGATGCCAAAATCCAGTGTGTTAAAAACACTGCTTTTTCTCCCTGGGCACCCAAGGAAAGGCTGCACATGGTCTGCCTCTTTCTCAATTCCCTGACCAGAGCAGCATCAGGCTCCCCTCTGCTGTTGCTGATCCCAGGGAACACGGCTTGTGTCTGGCAGGGAGCTCAGACAGGGCTCCTGATGTAAAATAGGGATTGTCTGCCTGACCCCGGGGTTTCTGAGTTGATTTGCTTCACCCATTAGCAAAAACAATTCAGGTATCATTGCACTGACCTATCTATCTGCATCCTGCTGCTCAGCACTGCTCACTCCAGGAGGGATGAGGGAATTGAGTCCCAGGGCCAGGGCAGAAGCGAGGTGGGGAGAGCCCTCCCGCATTTCCTGCTCGCAATCTCTTGTTAAAGTCAACTCAAATTATCGTTTGAATGGCTCGGGGAATTAATCCAAATCAGACCACTCTATGCAGAGGGACATTACCCAGCCTGGGAATCTCCCAAGACAAGACAATTGCTTCAAATCCCAAGGGATTTCAATCCTCCTCGCAGGGTGCTGCCCCACAGCAGCAGGCTGGGATCAAACATTGCCTGCAGAGTCATTCCTTCATTGGAAGGGTGAGGGGGGATCAGGGGGAGCTCCCCAGGGCCATCACACTTCAAGGGATGTCTGGCAAAGGTGATCATAGAATCACAGAATGGTTTGGGCTGGAAGGGACCTTAAAAACCATCTCAAATTCCAACCCCTCTGCCACGGGCAGGGACATGTCCCACTAGACCAGGTGGCTCAAATCCTCGGGCAGTCTGGCAGGATGAGACTCTCCATAGAGCCTGTCAATGCATGGCACCTCCTCAGGTCACTTCCATTTAGAAACCCCTTGGAGACTCATGAAAATAGGAAGGGGAAGAAGTGTTTTCCCCACCTCACACAGCACTGCAGCCCTGTGAGCCTCCTCCATGTACGGGGGCAGGAGCTCAGCTGGGCACTCTGGAGAACCTCCTGGGGAGCTCTGATCCACATTCCTGCTCCTTGGAGCAATTTTTCTACTTCTCCAACCCCTTGCAATATTGCCCACAAGATCTGCCCCGTTTTCAGCTGCTCCATCCAGTTCCTGAGTCCCTCTCGAGTACTTTGGGGTTTATTTTCCCTGGAGAACAGTTTGGCTGGAAGGGACTGAAACTATCTGACTGCAGCAGAAAGCACCACACAACCCCCCGAAATCACAATGTCCTTTCCAAAACAAATGAACTGTCTGTCTAGTGAAGACAGTTTCTGACAGATGTGTCAAGCAGAAAAGCTCTACCTGCTGATTCTGTGAGCCCCGGGGGGAATTCTCCTCAAGCCCAGCTGGTGCTTAGCCCATGCCCCCAAGCATGAATTCCAATTTTCCCTGGCTAATGCTGTTCACCTGAGCAGTCACAGGGAAATGAGGCTGGGACAGTTCTGTCCTCCTCTTGGCACTAAAAGCAGAATTTTTGCTGGCAGCTTCCCTACGGACAGATGCCAGCAGGCCAGGCACAGCTTTATTTACTCCCAGATTTTGGCCAGTTAAGGCATGAGGCTCCCTCAGCTTTCTAACATCAGCACATCCTAACAGCAAAAATGCAACTTGTACAATATAATTAATTCTATGAGTACATGCTCTTCTCTCCTTTAAACCAGTGTAACTAAAATAACACTTCTGTTTCAACAGAACTTTTTGTATTTGCATCATTATAACCCTTGACTGCCAGGCTGACGATTCCAGAAACTTCAGGTGCAGAGCAGTTATAAAATATTCCTTTAGAAAGTAGTTTATTAAACAACAATTTTTTTGCCACCAATCACCAGGCAATGTCACCGTGACTGCTGATAAAAAAAGATTAATTTAAATTTTAAAGATCACCTTCTGTTGCTATTAGGAACTGAATATTTTTCATTAGAAAAGGAATATTTTTCATTAGTGCCAGAGAGTTATCAGAATTACTTTCCATTCTAAGAGATGGGAGCAATCTTGATAATTCATTTATCACTCTATAAGGCTAATTTATTAATAAAACCAGACACCCTGGTGGAGGCTGCTGGACAAAATAATTGGACTAAGGTTTGATTTAGCATGGATTTTTGCAGTGTCAGCTGAAGAGGGAAGAATCTGTATAACATCAGGACATAGGTGGGTAAATTCACTGGGGTTTGTAATCCAAGTGCTTCTTCTGCAGCTTAATAAAGAAAATTTCTACTTTTACACCGGTGAAGAAGAAATGGGTTTGAGTTCAGGATGATAACAGGGATGTGAATATCCTGCTCTCCCCTCTCTCCACCCCCCAGGTGATTACCCTATAATCTCCTTGGTGCATTTCCCCCTTCTTGTTCTGAATTTCCACAAAAGAAATGCTCCTTTTCAACCATACCCAGCTACACCATATATTTTTTCCCCTATTGGCTGCAAGAGCAATGATCTCAACTAGATACTGCTGCTAAAATTACATCCTGCTTTTCCTGCCTTGGTCAGCCAGCCTGTTTAAAGTTGTCACTTAATTCCCTGCCAAAACTGTTGTCATCTCAGTAGAAACCTAGCAAAATTACCCTTCGCTTAATAATATAATTCTACACTTACATTTTAAAATGTAAGGAGAACCTGACTCTCTAAGCAAGCCAGACAGCTCCTTATTGCCATAAAACAGTTCAGCACCCACGTTGACTTTTCACCAGCCTTGGCTCATTTGGGTTTTATTCTCCAATAAAAGCCTGGGAATGAACCCATACTGGGAACTTTGCTTTGTTTATAATTTCTCAGTGTGAAAATGCTGGTGAAGCAGAGCAATGTTTGCTGAGCAGGACTCATAGAATTGAACAGAGTGGGGAGTGCTGATTACAGGTTGCCATAAAGTCTCTTCTAAGGTCTCTGGATGTGAAATTTTCAGGTTTGCTGTGCTAACTGCAAATCAGGCTCTGCTCAGGGGCACCACGGGTGATTCCTGTGAGACAGGGCAAGCTGGTCAAGGGTACTGAGCTGGAAAAGGCAGCACCTTGGGCTGATGGCTTTAGCAGTTGTGGTTTTCCTTGTGGTCAGGAGCAAAGAAGTGAAGGGAACACACAAAACTCTTTTTTTTTTTCCTGCCTGTAAAGGATGGTGACTGCTTGGGAGTGAGCAGCTCTGAGAGACCATGCCCCTGGACAGGGGTTAAGGGCAGAGGAGGGAAAAAAAGGTGGGATTTGATCTCTACTCACATTTATGGGACAAAAGGACATCAAATGAGTCTGCCCATCTTGTCGCTTCTTCTGTTGACAGTCTTCTGTAAGGAAAGGAAGGGGCAAGTTAGGGACAACCCAGGGCTGCTCATCCCCTCTGGAGCTGTGTGATGAGGACACCGAGGGAGGCTGGAATTCTTCTCACCTGATTTTGGAGGTCTAGAGTGTAGAACTGAGCCAAGTGACCCTGGGCTTCCTTTAGAAGCAGTGAGGAGATACCAAGGGACCTGCAGGGACTCATCTCTGCTCATCTCACATCCCCAGGCAGGCAGATAAAATAGGCCAGATGAATCATACCCAAAAAGGGACCCATTTTTCCTCACTGGCTCTAAGCAGAGGCCCAGGGAATAAGCTCAGATGCAGACATTTACATTGTAAAAGCCAAAAGTCAGGCGAAATGAAACTCAGCCCTGCAGAAGTGTTTGTTTGTCTGGCTTGCCTTTCAGGGGAAGGACAGATCTTAGCTCAGGTGTAAGCAGGGACCTGTGATCAGATGAGTCCCATCCCACACATCTCAAATCAGGACTTCTGGAGGGTTTGAAGCATCTCCCTCAAGCATTGTGCAAACCATCACCCAAATTTCGGCAGTGTTAAACACAAGGCTGAGCTGAAGATGACCTGAAATTTCTGATCACCTCTTACACCAAGCCAACTGCTCAGGCTTTGATTTGTGATGACAGAGGTGTAAATTACATCCCCAAATAGGTGCAGACATGTCCCCCACACAGCGGTGGGCACTCTGACCATGTCCTGTCTCATGTCAAAGATCCAGGTATTTCCTGAGGCTGCTCCTGCTGGATCAGTGCTGGTTTGTTTTCCTCGTGGAAGCAGTCACAGCTCACACAAAGTACAACAAAAAGAAGACAGCACTGGAGGGGGGGTGCTGGGTGGGGAGGGGAAGGGCAGGAGTGGGGTCGGGGTGGGATGCTGCAGCTATACTCACTTCAAAGCCCGGTTGGGCTTGTCCGGAAGAATAGCTGTGAAATCATTATATGAGTCTGATTTGTGAGACAGGCAGCCCAGGCGAGTCCTCATCCCTCTGTTCCTGTGGTCGAGGTGGGGAAGCAGGGGTGTTAGCAGGGGAAAACCAAAGAAGAGGATGATTATAAGTCTAGCCAGCTTGGCAAAAGGAAAAGTACAAACCCAAAAAAACCCTCAGCAGCTCTGTGCCAGATCTGTGTCCTCAGTTCCCTCATGTGTGAGAGGGACCCTGAGACATCTCCAGGCAGATGTTAAGGGTGAACACAGCACCAGAGCAGCTGAAGGCTCACTCACACCAGGCATTCAGCTGCCTTGGCTGGTAAAAAGGCTTTGAAAGGCTGCACTTTGGGATGGCTTCTTGGAAAGTCCTGCTCTGGTCGGGTGTGGGAGGAGAGCAATGGGCAGCAGCACAAGAAATCAGTCACCACGTTCCAGCAGCACCAGAAACCAGAGGTGGAGGGCAGGAGAGGGCTGGGGGAAGGAGAGGGGTAGTAAGGCACCTACAAGGTGAGCCTGAGCTGCAGCACCGTGAGTTCTCGGCCAGGATCGATCCCAAGCGGCTTCTTTAGACTCAGGGTTACATAAGCAGGATCAAACTGACTGTTTCCTGACATGCTTACCCAGGCAGAAAATGGCTTTATTGCTTTTTTCCTCTAAATTTCAGCCCAGCCCCAGAGCCTTCCATCCTGTGCCAGCCCCTGGTGTCCTTGCCCAGCCCCTTCCCAGGACAGCAGCCGCAGCATCCTTCATTATTACATAACCCAGGATGGACAGGGACAGAGGGACAGGGAAAGGGAACACACACATGCATTGCAAGGGACTGGCATCACCCTCTCCCCAAAAACATGTAAGGGCTGCTTCCTGGGTTTGCACAGGCTTTGTGATCTCCCTCTCCAGCCCTAGGGCATCTCCTCTCTGAGATTCCCGGAACATCAAACCAGGCCATTCCCTACTCTGGACCACGGGAGGAGCATTTAGTGACCCCGTCTCCACTTCTCAGCTGCTGGACCTACTTGGAGCTGCTGAAAGCCCTTCTCCAAGCCCTGCTGCCAAACAGATGCCGAATACTTTCTGTGGCTGCACAAGTACAGCATTTTTCCCCCTTCTATCTGTAATTCTTGCAGAACACTTCAGCACCAGTGCCTGAGCCAATCTGTAGCGCGCCTGTTTCCCCCTTCTCCTCCCGCCCTTTGGAGAGCTTCTATTATTGCACATTTTAATGTAATCCTGAAGCAAATTAAATGTTAATTAAATGCACCAAGTGTCTCCCTGGTGCAGCACAGGCATCTAGCAGCATTTAACAAGCACAAAATCCAGGAACTCCTCAGTCCCAGGAATTGTTGCACAGCCTCCAACTATGGCCCCAGGGCCATGGGCCTGGGATGCTGCACCCCACAAACTCCAGATGAGAGCACAGGGAGTGCCACATTCCCAGCTGGGCTCCAGTGGAGCTACAGGATCCTTCTGGTACCTCCCCAGACGCCTTCCAGCCCCCACCTTTCAGTGCCCTGTGCCTCTGTTTGCTCCCGAACTGCCCAGCCAGAGGTGCGCCAGGCGTTACTGCAGCACTGCTCAGATTCCCCCGTGGTGCCTGAGATCAAGGGGCTGCAGCAGGGAATCAGAGTGGGTGGTGGGCAGAGCAGGGAGCTGGTTCCTCATGGAACACACTTCTCTTGGTGAGGACCTCCCAAGACAGGACACAGGAGAGAGGGAGAGAGAGAGAGCAGAAAGAAATTGTGTCTGGAGGAGGTGGGGAGGCAAGGGAAGGGCAGGAGGAAAGAGGGGACACTGCAGTGAGCTGGAGGGCTCGCTGGACGAGGTAGACAGCAACAGGATGGGCAGGGGTGGGGGATGCACTGTGTCTTTCCAGTTACCTCCGTGGGATCAGTAAGGCAGCCATTCAGGCATCCAGCTATGGTTAACCCTTTAACTGGCTGGCTTGGACCGCAGTCGGGGCTGCTTGCAGGAGGCAGGAGTGCAGGAAGAAGGGATTTACTGTTTCATGTCCTGGCACTTAAAAATACACCAAAGAATCCTCTTTGCCAAAGCCAAGAAAAGCCAGTTGTCCTCAACCCATTTGATCCTTGCCTCCTAGCGTGGAAAGTTAATTGTTCAATGGAAGACGTTGAGAGTTGAGGGATGGTCACAGAGGAGAGACAGCATTTCCTTCTAAGACCAGGACTGCAGGTAAAGTCCAGCTTCAGGTCTAAAGTAGTTTGAGTTTGGTGTCCCAGCTCACCAGGGAGCAGCAGGAGTTGGAATTATCCCACTCATCCTCCAACACCTCCGAAGGTCTCTCCTCAATGGGCAGAGCTCTGGGCTGACCTCGCTAAGAAGACCAAACTACCTCTTGTGCCTGTCCCTCCAGGTCATGGCTGATGTTACTGGCCAGGCATCATGGAAAAGCTGGCACTGCAAACAGAATAACAGGAGGACTTCAGGCATCTGCAGGTGCTGCTCCTTTCACCACCACAGGCTCAAGCACTCACACAAAAATAACTCAAAGCAAGCAAGGCCTCGTTAGGGTGGTGGGAGCCTGCAGGGAGCCACCAAGGAGATGCACAGCCTGCAAAAGGGGAGGGAAGGAGGGAAGGAGAGAAGGAGGGAAGGAGGGAAGGAGGGAAGGAAAGAGGGAATTGGAGATGGTGGGGTCCTTGTGAGCCATGGCACACTGGGGAGCAACTGGTTGACAACTCTCACATGAGCAGAGAGTGAAGGTGAGATTCACCAGGCAGGAGAGCCAGGGAACAGGACTCTACAACGAGCAAAGGCAAAGGTTTCTGATTTGCCAGGCTCTAGGTTCCCTCCTTGTCATGTTGTCACTGGGAACAACCATCAAGGAGCTCATGAGAGCTGAGAGGGTGTGCAAGGAGTCAGGACCCTGCTCTGCTGGGGCCTGGGGAGACCCCAGAGCTTGGGCTGCCCAGTGCAACATCCCTCTTAAAAGCTGATTACATTAAAAACGCACAAAGCCTCTTCCCCACTAAATTAATGGAACCGGGATTGCGCTGCATTGCCAGCGAGTGCATTTCCTTAATCCTCACCCCGACCGGCTGCTTCTGACTGAAATCAATCCTTGTAATTCCTTAAGCCCTTTTAAATTTCCTCATTAACAGCCTCACCCGCATGTGGGGCCACAGCACATGACTTCCTAGAGTCCAGCAGCTCCTGCTTCTCTTTCCCACTGCTGCTCCGAGCTGGCAGCAGAGCCATCTGCCCTCTCCCTCGCAGCCTCCTCCAGCAGCCTCAATTTTGGGGTTCTGTTATGAAAGAGCCTTCTGCTCGCCCCCACTCCCACCCACTCAGCCCCCACAGCAACCACCTGCACCGCTGAGCAGCACCCAACTTCCCTGAGATCCCAAAGTCTGTCTGACTTCAGGGGTGCTGGGACCTACATTTCCCATGGAGGCGATCCCACCGCTCGGCTGGCATGCCCATGGATGTTCCCTCTGTTTGCAAACAAATCCAGTCAGTTATGACTTCAAAATAATTGCAATAAAGGTCTTGGTGGGGGGTTTTGCCTCCCCTGCTCCGTCCTTCATCCTGCCTCCCCCTCCTACGGAAGGAACCCGGTCAAGGAGAATTCCCAGCCTCATCATGGGTGTGTTTTGGGGGCTTATCCTTGAGAGACAGCAAGGGAGGGGTGCCATTAGGACGTTCAGGTTATCAAACCACCTGAGCAAAGAAAAAGAAGCCATCCCAATACAAAAAAAATAGCAGCACAAAGGTTAAGAAAACCAACCAAACAAATAAACAGAACAGCAAACCATGAGATCTCTCAGGGGTTTCAGGTGATTAAGACCATCCATTCACATGCAGAGAAAGCCAGGGAAAAAACGAGCACAGAGGCACTGCAGACAGACAGACACCGAGAAAAGGAATACTCACTGCCTTTGACCTGTCCTCTCTGCCGCTGGTTCTGTGCCGACAGCGCGGTCAGAGAGGCTCTGGGGAGAGAGCAGAGCTTCCTCAGAGCCAGCCCCTGCTCGGGGTGACAGTCACACCTCGGCAGCCCTCCCCTCCCTCCCCAGATCTCCCCGGGCAGCAGCAGCAGCAGCAGCAGCGCAGCTCAGAGCCGCTCTCGCATCAGCCCCAGCCCGGCTGCGCAGCCCGAGCGCTCTGCTCAGGAGCCCGGCGCATCCCAGCGCATCCCAGCGCATCCCAGCTCATCCCAGCGCATCCCAGCACATCCCAGCGCATCCCAGCGCATCCCAGCGCGTCCCAGCTCCTCCCAGCGCACCCCAGCGCATCCCAGCTCATCCCAGTGCATCCCAGTGCATCCCAGCGCATCCCAGCGCACCCCAGTGCATCCCAGCGCATCCCAGCGCACCCCAGTGCATCCCAGCGCATCCCAGCGCACCCCAGTGCATCCCAGCGCATCCCAGCGCACCCCAGTGCATCCCAGCGCATCCCAGCGCACCCCAGTGCATCCCAGCGCATCCCAGCGCACCCCAGTGCATCCCAGCGCATCCCAGCGCACCCCAGTGCATCCCAGCGCATCCCAGCGCACCCCAGTGCATCCCAGCGCATCCCAGCGCACCCCAGTGCATCCCAGCGCATCCCAGCGCACCCCAGTGCATCCCAGCGCATCCCAGCGCACCCCAGTGCATCCCAGCGCATCCCAGCGCACCCCAGTGCATCCCAGCGCATCCCAGCGCACCCCAGTGCATCCCAGCGCATCCCAGCGCACCCCAGTGCATCCCAGCGCATCCCAGCGCACCCCAGTGCATCCCAGCGCATCCCAGCGCACCCCAGTGCATCCCAGCGCATCCCAGCGCACCCCAGTGCATCCCAGCGCATCCCAGCGCACCCCAGTGCATCCCAGCGCATCCCAGCGCACCCCAGCACATCCCAGCTCATCCCAGTGCGTCCCAGCCATCCCCGCCTCACCCACCTGGCAGCAGAAGCCCAGCTTGTCCCCCCGAGGGGACGAGGGACCGCCGCGCCCGGGCGGAGGATGCCAAAGGCTGCCGGGGAGCACCGGGGGGCGGGGAGGGGGGATGGAAGCGCTCGCCGTGCCGGAATAAAGCGCCCGCCCGCCTCGTTCGAGCGGCTCCCCGGAGCTTTAGGGAAGGCTGATGCCCTCAGACCGCTCATCTCCAGGAGTCCCGCAGACACGAGGGGCGGGAGAGTTTCACTGAACAGCCCAGGTGTCAGCAGGGCCAAGGGAGATTTTGGCACAAAGCAAAGGAGGCTCTTATTGCTGGGCACGGGATGACCAAAAACCCACCCAGCAGAGTGACAGACCCCTGAACCCATCTGGGGCTGTACACCCCTGCGAGCTCCCTCGGTGCCCTCACCCCAAAGTATGGGCTCCAATCCTCCTTTTTTTCTCCTGCACCCACCTCCATCCTCCAGAGAACATGTATGGGATGTCCAGGGCACCACGGTGACTGTCACAACAACCTCACCATGGCACCAACATCCCCCAGCTGTGGGCTCAGCACAGCCACCAGTGACAACACCTGGTGTCACACAGGCACTGGTGGGGGTCAGGCTCACTGAGAGCTCAAGCCATGGGATATCCATTGCTTTGTTGATCCTGACAAAGCTGAATTACTCTGAAAACCCCAAAACCAGAAAGAAAACAAATTATAATAATAAAAAAGTCCTCTGCAGTTTAACAAGTCATTGCCTTTTCCCTGGAAATTTGTAGTCACCTTCCTCTCTGCTAAAGCACTGCTGGCCCTGGCATGCTGGTGCTATGAGCAGGAAACATGCCTTGAGATAGCACATTATCACCAGGCACCATCCCTGGGGAGAGGCAGAGTCCTGCGAAACCTCCTAGAAAAACACAGCAAAGATCCCAGCTTCCATCAGCTTGGATCCCCTCCTTCACAGCCTGGAGTGGCATGGAAATGTTTTTGCCTTGCTCTCACCCTCCCCTGGCAAAGCCCAGGTCATCCTGGCTGGGATTAAATCACATCTCCAGTTATCAGAAGACAAGCACTGCAGAAATGCCGTGGCCAGCGAAATCTCCTGTAAACCACAGCCAAAGGTTGAGGTTCATCCTCTGCCCCCATTACCACAGGCTGGTTTGTCCCAGTTAAATAACAGTCAGCTGCAGCCCTTGCCACAAAACCCATGCCAAATTTAACTTCTAACCTGTCATTTTTGGTTTAATACATCATTGTCATGCCCCCAGGTTCCCTCTGGGCAGTGCAGGGGGTCACAAGTGACAAGATTTTCATAACAGTCCCAGGACATCCCTGAGCTCTGACTCACAAACACACACATTGTGGGCTGGAGAAGGTCACTAAAATGTTCAATCCACACAGCTCTGGATGATTCTGCCCCATTATTCATCTGAGACTTTGCTGCAGTCCCAAATAGATCAAACTTTGGTTCACTAACACTGGATGGGACAAATCCCTGGAGCATGGGAGTGCTCCCACTTCTCCCTCTGCTTTTACACCAGTTTTAGTTTTTGCCATCTCACAGCTAGCACCAGTATGAGACCACCAATTCCTACTTCTCCAGCACCTCATTAGACCCTTTTTGTGAGCTCAGTGAGATCCTGAATAACACACCAATGACTCTCTATGCCAATAATTTTCCTTCTAGTTTCCTAGAGCAGGTGTGAGTTAATAGAGAACAAGAATAAGTGAACTGTTCTGACACAGGCACTAGGGGAAATGTAATTAAATTGCAGATAAAGAGAATTATGGGGTTTTTACAGGGTAATATTTTAGAAAGCTTCTGTGCAGCAGGTTTATAGCAAATTCCTTCTAAAATAACCCCCCCTGCTTCCGACCACTCTTTAGTTTCTATTTAAATGCTTTTAAAAAATAACTCATTTTGATATTAGGCTTGAATGCCATCCAAAAATTTAAATCTCTCCAAAAATTACTCTAAAGCAATTTCCTCCTAACCTGGCAGCAGCAAACACACAAGCAGTGAACACGTGCAGTGTTGGGAGTGTTGGCTGTCACTGTGGAAGGGCAGAAGGGAATTTGCCAGCCTCTTCCCTACACATTAATCTCCCTCTCCAGGGTTCTTTTTTTTTTTCAATGCCTCCCTGCCTATTCCAGGTGTTTTGACCATTACACATATAGTTTTTTGGATTTTCTCATCCAGACCAAACAGCTCCCCCAGCTTCAGTTGCTATTACTTTGTGATTTTTCTTGGGTCTTTGGCAGCATCTCTCCTGGTCTTGAGCTCCAAGGGCCTCGTTCAAGTTTTCACACCCTGTTGGTCCAAGAGGATTTTCCCTCCTGCCAAGAAAAGCACTTTTTCACTTTGCTGTGGTGCTGGGCAGCTACAACCCCGTGGGTGAAGTCATTACCTAGTGTGTTTTCCTGAGGTTCTGTTGCCTCTGAGATCTTTCCAGAGGATGCTCAGCGACCATAGGAAGGTGCCCCTGCCCT
>VZTT01053234.1:1443-19888 GCA_013400855.1 Buphagus erythrorhynchus
GGAAGTATTTAGATACATTAGCAGCTCTGTATTGCAGCACTTACCCGAAGCAACAACAGTGCTTGCCCATAATGTATTTTCTATGCTTAGGCTTTCATGAACTGCAGGATCACTGTCTTCCTGTAAAAAATAAGAACAGCTAATAAGTAAATCACCATTACAAAAAGTTAATAACCATGTCAAACCATCTGAAAACTGACACAGGATTTTTGCATCCTTGTATCAATCACTTTATAACAGCATTCATTGCACATATACAGACACAAATAACTTTCTAAGAAGTGAAATAATATTTGAAGTTCATATTACTTCTATCCAATCATATTAAAAGAACTAGTCAAAAGTATTTTAAAAGTAGCATATTTTTTTCCTCAGATGTATCACACTGCAGAACAGTATGTTATAGCAAGCAGTTAAAGTGAGTTATGAACACTAACTCCAAAAATTAACACCTTGTTCTGTATTTAAATAATCTATTTATACATAATTTATACAGTAAGTTATGGTCATCATCATTTTGCANCCAAGCAATAATGATCTGCAGATTGTAAACAGACAATCTCTCATAATCAATTTGGAGCATGTACAGATTTGTTACTCATTAGCAGCTGTGAAATGTGCTGTTTACAACTAAAGGAAACTTTAGGAGGTAGGATAATCAAGTGTATTTGATCAAACTACAGATTGTCGCTAAACATTTTGCAAGAAAGGGGAGATGACTTATTTATCAAAGTACATGATAAATTCTACATGTTGTCAATAATCAAAATATATGTCCATTTTTCATCTCTATTTTGAAACAACCACCAAGCACAGGATGAGCTGCATAGAAATTTCTGTTTCTAAAAAAAGAAAAAACTTCAGCTAAACACCTAAGTTTTTATGCATAGAACGAGAGATCCCTATATAGCAAAGAAACTATAGTTCTTACTCTCCTAAGTAAGGAAAAATTGCTGTCTAAAAGGCATGGAGAACCATTCTGTCAAAAACAGAGGGGAAGAGAGGGAGGATATGGAATTAGCCCTAAGGATAAAAACTGAGATGGAACAGGAAGTGCATGATAAAACAACAAAATTCAAGTAAAGAAATCGAGACCAGAGTTTGAGGAACATAATGAAGAACTTCCTGCCCAAAATGCACCTTGTATGAGGTACAAGCTATTCCCAAATNAGAATATTCTATGATTCTGTGAAGAATCATCAATGTTCTATAAGATTAGCCTTAATTTAAGAAAAAGGAGAATTACTTTTTGACCCTTGCCTCAGGAATTAGTACTGCAAGAATCATTTGCTATACTCCTAAATCTTAATGCTTAGATTCCTGGTTTGATTTACAATTGTTCCCAAATTATTTGGGTTCTGTGATTATTTCTTGTGTTTATTCCAAACAGAAAGCAAAAAGAACTGGAAAATGTTCAAAAAGAGTAATAAGAGAGGTCAACATAGCTTCCATACTAGATATGACTAAATAAACCTGACTTCTCATGGGGAATATGACAGACGTCTTTGCAACAGGCACCACAAAAGGGAGGATAGATACTGCTTATTTTTACCAAGGAAGAAAGAAGTCATAAATAAAGTCAGCAAAATTAAAATAACAGGCAATCATTCCTAAATATGTACTTAACCTAACTTCCTCCCATTTCAATGTTAAAAAGTTACACAGGTTCAAGGGTGAACTGGGTAAGTTTAGAGAAGTAAAATTCATTGTTGGTTACTTACAGAAAAGAGCTCTAACTCGGGAAATTTCCCACGTCTTGAGTTAAGAGACAGATGGCTCTTTTGAGGAGGTACTACTGTGTCCTTACTCTAGTTGTATTCTGCTTCCCAGCACTCTGCTTCTGGTTATTGTCAAGAACAGGATATTAAGCCAGGTAAATCCTTTGTTTTCCCTTATTCTTCAGTTAGCAGATTTTAAGACTGAATTGTGAAACTCTTCTATATTACAAGAGGAAATCAAAAGCCCTGCAATGATTCTAGAGAGCTGAAAACAGGGTCAGGAAAAAGTCACTTGTTCAATGTCTACCACTGCTACAAGATTTAGTTAAATATCTTCTTTTAGGTCACTCAAAATAGGAAAACATCAAATGAGCTCTCTCTCTTTCCACTCACGCTCATTCACAGAATGGTCTGGCCAAGCACTTATCTTCTGCTTATTTCATTATGATACCTTCATGTCTTTACACCCTTACCTAACATTTTCAGCTTTCTGCAGTTCATTCCATTTCCCATATACCACACCTTCCATGCCCAAACAGATGATGACTTACCTTTTTTTTTTTTTTTTTTTTTGTAATAAGTTACTCAAATGAAAAATACAAGGTGCATTTAAGGGTTATGAGTTAGCTGTTTCATACTATTTTTATTTGTACTTCTGGAGAGATGGTAGGGATAGATGAAGCAGGGAAGGACAAAGAATGCAATTCCTGCGTGAGACCAGACCTGTGTTAAGGAGAAATTTCTGCAAATTTTCTGACACTAACAGAATAATGTATGTTTTGGGGTAAATGAAATCCATCGCTCACTCTCCTAGCAGAAATTTGACATACAAGGGCTTCTTTGTCAAGCTGACAAAGTTTCCACTTCAGATCTGCTGGGTTGAATTTCATTTGGCAGCTGTATGTTTCTTGGTCTTTGAGTTTTGAATTAAGTTCATTACCAGAATAATGCAGTTCAGTATTATATTCAAGCTTCATATTTAGGCTCAGTTTTTTAATCCATGAGCAGCATCGATCATAGAGGTTTAAATTGTCTATAGTTTTTTTTTCAGAAATTAGTCTGTAGCTCTTGCATGTGCAGAGAGAAAGGAAAGATGATCAGTGAAATAAAAATTGAATACAACCCATTCTCAGTCATTTCATAATTAATTTCATATGGTCCTTTCATGAATTCATAATACAGCTGATCAAGGATCACGACAAATTTCAAGCAGTCATTTAAAAAGTTTCAAAGCTATAATATTTTAGATTTTTTTGTAAAGAACAAGAGGTTCTTTGAGACTAAATACCTAATCCTTGAGTGAATTAGTGTACCACTTCTATTTGACCTTTTCTATCTCTGTTCCTGCATGACAGGATGCAGTACAACAACCCCCATCAAATTCTGAAAGAAAGTGGAATACACATTAATTTTCTTGAATCACTGAAAGAGATTCCTTCCCCAACCCAATCCCACAGTTATTTTTTCTAGCTATGTTCCTTCTACTGGCATGTGTTTTGGACAAGGTCAGATTAGGTTCCAGACACATTAGGTCCCTGGTCAAGTTGTCTGTATAGTTGTTACTGCCNTCTCTCTACTAAAATGCAAGACATATCCAAGAATCTCTCTACTAAAATGCAAGACATATCCAAGAATCTCTCTACTAAAATGCAAGACATATCCAAGAATCTCTCTACTAAAATGCAAGACATATCCAAGAATCTCTCTACTAAAATGCAAGACATATCCAAGAAAACATCTGTATAATTAGCATCAGGCCAGAGATTCTATGCAAATGAATACAGCTACATGCATCAGGTTTTGCATGCAGGTAGGTTTTTTTTAAGCACCTAATAAGACGTTATANCAATATAGAAGAAATAAAAGGAAAATATTCTTAAGGGTATAATGAAAGAAAAACCCCACATTTAAACAAAAAATAGCCAAGGTTAAAAGCAATAGAGACTTTCCATGATTTTGTATAGAAGTAAAAAAAGGTTAAATAATACTAGCTATGCCAATACACACTGATGTAGTGCTCTAGAATACTCTTTAGGCTCTAACTGGTTAAAGTTAAGAAGTATGGTTAGCTTTTATTGTCTTTTTACAGATTTTCAGCATTGATAAAATAGCTTCCTCATTTATCAAGCCTACAGAGGAGCATCAGACAGAAGAGAAACTCTACTAGTTATATCTGTTTACATCCTTGTTCTGTACACCAGTATTTAAAAATAAGCTCAGCCAAGACATGGATGATGCCCTCAGAACAAATAAAGCTATCTCATAAATTTCCACAAAACACTAATTTAGCTCATCTATTTTTTTTTATAGGCTGTCTAGTAAATGTGAAAGGAGGAGAGGAATTAATTTATGCCATTATTTAAGGGCCAGACATGATCATTCAAGGACACATGCTCACTTTCATCCACTGACTGCATATAACACACCAAAATCTATGGAGAACAATGGAAAAAAACTTCATGTGAAGCTGGCAGATTATCACTAGAGTACAGCAAAGCTTTTATGTCTCCTGACATGATTATGCAGGTGTTCGTAAAAAGGTATCTTCTGTCAGCTCTCAGGTTTTTCATGGATAGATTTTCACTTAGACCTTGCTCACTCATAAAAATTCCAGCACTGTGCTCCCAAGTTTCTGGTTTGTTTTACGGACGCACACTTTTTGAAATTATCTAAGTTTGTCTTTTACATTGTTAGTACTCTGTCTCCATAATGGGGGAAAAAAGAAAAAGAAAAATCAATGTGCTATTACCCTGTCAACCTACCCTTGCAAGAATTCTTTGAACATCAATGCTTAAGTAGAAAAAATGTATGCATTAGCATCACTAAGCACACTAATTTTTTTTGCTTTAACATAAAACAGAAATTAGATGCAAGAGCTGATTTATTGTAAGAAGCAAGGGCTCACAGCAAAAGCAGAAAGATAAATCAGTAAACAAGTGTCCTAAAACAACATCTCACAATGCAGAAGGTACACGACTAACAAAAACCAACCTTTGAAAAATCTCTAGTGTGATTCACTGTGAACCAAATTTGAGGGAAATGCCCTCAGATGCTTTACACAGAAGTTCAGTTTAAACTATCCTTGCTACTGAAGCACCCAAAAAAACAAATATGCAATCCTGAAACCATAAAATGCACCACAGTTATTTACACATATTGGGGTGTTTGAATCATACAGCTCTTAAGACATGTACAAACAGAACCCACAACACAAATGATTATGATGACTTCCCAATGTCTCGATTACTTATACCAGAGTTGTTGAGAAGATTCCAAAGAGTTCAATATATATGTAGGAAAGTACACACTTAAACACTGAGAGGAATAATATGAATTTACAGCTGGTAATAGAAGTTTCATTTGGATAATTGGTCAATACAAGGTTTAAGTAAATACTGTTGCTTACTGCTTTAGAACATGTGAACAAATGACATTTACTTTGTAGGCAGCATGGACTATGGAACTGGTATAAATTGGTCTTCGAGAGTCAGCAACTGCCATATCTCATTCATCAGAGTATTTACAATTGTGCACTGGAATTCCAATTACAGAACAAAATCTATTACCAATTTGAGTCACGGGTAAAAGCCCTTCTCTTTAACTCCCCAGCAGTTAATTCTCTCAAATTATTTTAGAAATAAACAATCAAGAGGAATGAGTTTAACACCACTGAGTTTGGCTAAAACAAACAGAACAATCACTGTATCTGCTGACATACTGCTACAAAACTGTAAGTCTATTTAAAAAAAAAAGAATTACTACCTATTAGGACACTGCTTACAAGGGTCAACTTTAGCAGGCCACATTTTGAAAACAAGAGAAACAAATCATAGATATTATTGCATTGTTATTTTCATAATCAGTTTTGAATATAATTATCTCTGGAGAAGAGACTCAATAAAAAGCCCCCATAAGTAGCTTTTAGTTTTATTTTTACTGTCTGAGAAAACTGAACTTTGGAAGTACAGCAGAAATGCTGTTAAACAAAGAACACTTTTATTGCACATAAACTAGCAGATGCGTTGTCTCAAGCTAGTTATTATTCAACTTGTCAGTTTTTGACATATATGAACAATACATCAGATGCCTGGAAACAAGTATACTGTTCAGCAACAGTTTCACATAAAAAGATTAAAGTGATGTCAACTAAAAAATATTCAACTCTCCAATTCTGATTTTTTCAGATATTCCTTAAACATGTATTGCAGAAGACTAATGCATAACAGGATATCTTTTATATGAAGTATTGCCATGGCAGGAACACAGGAAAAAATACTGCTGTAAAGACAAGGAAAGTTCTGATACAATGTTGACACTACATGCAGGACTGAAGTATTAAAGAGGGAAGTAGAACATGTATTTACATGGACTACTTACCCGTGTGAAGGTACCCTCAAAACTGTGGATATCCATCTGTGGCTTCTGAGCATAAACATATGCATTGATTGAAAAGAGATCCTGTAAAACAGAATAATGTACTTACTTACTGTTACTTAAATATAATCCTTTATTTTGAAGACCTGGTAAAGATTTCAGTTTATGACCCCCACCAACGCACTCCAAACTAAGCTCACACAACTTTTACCCAGCTAAGAAACATAGTGGTTTTTTTTCAGTACATCTTGCTATAGAGGAGTCAGTTTCAAGTTGATATCCTAAATGTGTTGATGGTTCAAACACTAAACTGTTTTATATTTATGAGTTAGATATTTTATCTAATTTATTTTAACAGTCCCATTTTAATTAATAATATTGTAATCTTAAATATTTTCCAGATATTTTTCTTTTCAAAGGAAATATTTTCAAAATAAAGTAGGGGAGGGAGGAGGGTTGGTTTGTTTGTTGGTTGGGTTTTTAAATGAAACTGGAAAAAAAACCAACTTTTCCAGCAAGGACAAAGCCAACTGAGTACAAGAGGAAACAATGAAATGGATTTGAGTTCTCTTGAATGCCCTAGCACCTCTGTGAAAACCCCATGAGAAAACCATATCAGCTTCAGGAAAGCCTGACTACATCAACAGGATTATTCAAATGTTTAAATTCAGGGATACATCAAAACTTCTGATAAAATTTGGTCTAATATATATGGTACCATTACTCATGACAGCAAACAATCCACGAATGTTCCTACCCTAAAACTAAGAAGAATAGGAAATTCCTAAGACAGTACAGTAGCAGCCTCTATAAATAGATGGCAGTATAGTATAAACAAAAGAAAAAAAAATGTGATAAGATCTCACAATCATCAGATTTAAGTGTTGTCCCTAGGGGCCCAGGGAGGTTCACCTTAAAATTCTGAAACAATTACTACATCAAATAATTGTTCTAAAATATCCACCTTCCACAGAAAAAATAATACAGAATAAAATCCTGATACAAAGGAATTTTTCAATCACAAAAGCAAACTTTTTGGTGCTTTTTAGATGGTCAGGACCAATAGCAGCAAAGGGATTTCAAAAGGAGTTGAGCATTCATGCATGGATACACAGCAATCTAATTTATGCTCTGGAGAGGAGCAGATGTTTGATACCAAGTCCCAGTCGATCTAAGAATTCTAACCTCTGATCAAACACAAGGCTGTACACCTTCCCACTCAATGTAGCACCTAATTATTTGGGTTATCTCCATCCCTTATTACTAGATGAATCTTGCAAAAGGCTAATCAAACACCATCTCTGGGGACCAAATTACATGGGTACAATACCCTGTTCATGCTAGCTAGAATATGCTGCCTTCCAAAAAAGAATTAATTTTACAGCCTCTTTCATGGACATATAACCACATCTTGGCTCAAATGCTATTTTTAAAAGTAGGCCATAATTTTTTTCCCATAATTTTGACTGTAAGAATGCTTCACAATTTGAACAGTACAAAAATTAACTAAAAGTGCAATTGTCTACCTGTGTTAATGTTTTAAAGTCCAACATTTATATCCTTTAGTTTCTCTGATACAATGGCTAGATTGATTAATATCACTATATTTTTACTTTTCCTCATCAAAATGAATGTTTCCTTAAAATCTAAAGTACATTTATGAAATATGTTTGACTTTAGTTTAAAGATGTGTAGGTCTATAATAATGTATTGTGTTTATATTCTGCAGATAAGAAATCTGTCATAGCTTGAAAAAAAACACACACACTTTATATTTCATATGGTTTTTAAAACATGAATAAAATCTGAACACTGAATCTCACAACTTATCTTTATCTTAAACCACTAGACATTTACTGAAGTCTATCACATGAAGTTCATTCATTGCACCCTTGTTCTTCCAACCTACTTTCAACAGGTTCACGAGAAATAATTCATATGAAACTAATACACACGTGGTGTCCTATATCTTCATCATTCACTTCTCTCCAATCTGTTATCACCTACAATTTAGCTAATCTAAGCTATTATGTGCTTTATTATGCAAAGAAAAATAAAGAGTCTTTCAGTAGTGGATAACACAGAAGAAAACTAATACCACACACATGCTCATATACACAATAAAAACTGCTACTGAAATGCGTCAACTTCTCTCTTTTCAAAGAATGCCTTAGTGGGAAGCAAAATTAAAAGAAAGTAGTAATATCCACCTTTTTAAAAGGAATTAGCATTTGTACAGTAATACATATTTTCCTTTTTCCAGTATTTCTTTCTACTGTGATCTTCTTCTTTGTTACATTTCAAATGCAAAAATTTCTACCTACCATACTCCTTTGGTGTCTTTTTATGCTTTAGTTCCCCTTTTGTATTTCTGATTCAACACCTAAATTTGTGTTTTCCCTTTCTTCCTTTTTTAATTTCAACTATGAAGCAACTTACTTATCTTTGTGAAAAACTGAGATATGCACATTTATTGGTATTACTCTGAAATGCAACAAGCTAGAACTGGCATAGTACTCCAGAAGTGCATGGGGGTTTTTTTGTAAAATTTAAAAAACCTATGCTCCCTTGGAAATCTAGGGTGTTAGCCCACTGGCATTTCATTCATGAGTAGCAGAAAGATATAAAAGCATAGTACTTGTGCTCAGTAGATTTCTGAAGTATTTTTTTCATTATTAGGGTAAAGAAAAGAGTTAAAGATTCTTATTTTCTGTAGTCAAGTGTTCTGTAATCCAACTGGACACCATTGTCAGGCCAATGAAACATGATAGTTTTATAATAGGAGGTGAAGAAAGAAAAACTTTAAGAATGATACAGTTACAGAAGACAAATTTCCTATGAACTCCAGAACTCCATTCAACAACCAGCAAAGGTTACTGTAATACAAAGATGTTTCTTAACCAAGTGCTGCTTTTCCAGTATGGAAGCTGTGCATTTCTCCTCTCAATGTCTTGAAATAAATAGTGAGGGTGACTTTAACAAGGAGACATCAAGATTTGTAAGCAATAGTACATGTAAATATACTTTCTGCTCACTAAGCAAGAAAAAATTACCTTATTAGGTTACATCATTCCTTTCCCTTATATAAAAGCGAGGGAAAGGGAAATTACCTTAAAAAAAGGATTTGATTCTATTATTTTTAGAAAAGGCAACTACTTTTTATTAATGATTTAACTAATGGGGGATTTGTGAAACTCAGCTTCAGTAAAGACATTTTCACACTAATACACTGAACTGCTGATTTACTGAAGCCAAATAATTCTACTGATACCTTCAACAGAAACAGTATTCTACATCTAAAATTACATCACTTTTAGGATGCAATAACATCAAATGACCTCAGTAATTTTCTTAAGACAAAAAAAAAAATGTTTGGGTGGGGATTGTAACAGTTCTAGATAAAAAAAACTACATGAAATATGAATCTCAAGTAAAAAATATATTCTTATATAACAGTAGATAAGTTTTTCTTAAGAAATTGATATGCATTTAATTATCTCATACTTTAAAATAATAATTGAGAAGAACGCATTTCATTCTTCTTCATTTCAAGTCAGAAAATGACTTTGTGGTGGTACAGTAATGAAAATGTTCTCTTTTGCATTTCACAATTTAAAAATCACCACAGTTATCAATAACATAGAAAAACCTCCTCTATTAGGTCAAGGGCAACATTTGTTCACCTTACTTAAAGATCATTAAAATACATTCTTAATCATAACATGTAGTTCATTGCAAATAAAATTGCCTTTGGTTCAATAAAACTAATTAAATGTAAATGGTATTGTTTACTGCTGTATGGATCTTCTGATATAAATCAGCAAGTCACCATTTATTGAAAATTACAGTGACCTCACTGCTGTTAATAAATACAGCTGATCACAGGAGCTAGAGAAGAATGCCTCAGAACTCATGTATTGCCAGAACTGTCCCACCTATAACTATGAAACTGCAAGAAACCTAATCTAGGTGTTATCATATTTGCTGCCCAGCCATCATTAAGTGACTTGCTGAAATTTTAATTCTCTGATCACATTAAGTGCTTTAGAAAGACAACAAAATCTGTACCGATCGTCTTGGTGGTGTCATCTGTTCTTTAAGAAAAGCTCTGAAGGTCTGCAGGTTTGTTTGCTCTGGGTGTCACAGTGGGTAGGATTACAGTGCTGCTCTGGTGACACGGCTGACAGCTCATGCCAACACAAGATACTCCTTCTCCTACCTGAAAGGAGGTTGTAGTGAGGTGGGAGCGGTCTCTTCTCCCAGATAATAAGTGACAGAAGCAGAGGAAATGGCCCCAGGTTGCTCCAGGGGAGGTTTAGATTAGATCTCAGAAAAAATTTCTTCTCAGAAAGGGTGGTCAGGCATTGGAACAGCTTGTCCAGGGAAGTGGTGGAATCACCATCCCTGGAAATGTTCAGAAGGCACGTGGATGTGACACTTGGGTACAGTGAATTGTACACTTGAACACAGGGAGCTGTTCACGGGATTCAAAAATCTTAGAGGTCTTTTCCAACCTTAATGTCTATATTTTTACAACTAAAGAAATCAAAATGAGTGACAATTATGAAGAGTTTATTCTATCCAACACAAGAGCTAGCTGTTCATAGCTTATTTTATGCTCAACTTGCATAAATTACATTTTTAATTATTAAAAATATATTTCAATATGGAAGTATGAACTACAAGTCTCAGCTTTGAAAGTACATCACAAACACATGGAGAAGCCACTGTGGAGAAGCCAGTCTCTGGAGGCCACTGTGGGCAGAGGCTGGCTGAAGTAATGTGATCCATCCTGTAACACCCCAAAACGTCAGCCCAGGGGCAGAGAGGGCAGAGCCGCAGGGACTGCACCCCGCTGCCCGGGTTGTCATGGGCTGTACCTGGGAGGAGCAGCCGGGTGCTGGCTCATCACATGCCCAAAGGGATTTAACCTTGGGAGCCAAGGACTGTGGCGCCATGCCGAGCTCCTGCAGCGAGCTGGGAGGGCCGGGACCTGGCGGGGGCTCAGGGCCGGGTTTGGAGCGGGCGCGCCGGGAGCCCCGAGCGCCCCACGGCCGCTCTGGGCACGCACCGGCTGCACTCGGGCTGCGCTGCCGGACACAGCTCGCTGCACAATCCACCCGGCATTTTGTACAGGAAAGGAGCCCAACTGTGTAACTGCAAAGAAATAATTCTGGACGCTGCATTTTGACTTCCTGTAGGGCCCACGTACAAATATAGCTTATGACTCTATTACAAAGCACAAAAATTAAGCTGATAGACTGCCAAACCACTCTCTGAAGTTGTCTATCCACAGAGTTTCTTTACATGACTGACACTCCTGCATACCACTGTCATTTGAGTAAAGGTAAAAGAGTGTTTGCAGATTTGTAAGAATTACCAATGTGCCTTTCCACAGGAATGGAAACAGTATTCTGTGACGGGCACTGAGCATCATTTTTTGTGACAGATATGAGAATCCCTTAAAAATCATTTTCATTTGGGTGCACTAGGCTACCACTCCATCAAAGCAAGTCACAGACAGATGGGGCTTAGGAGCAAAGCAGATATATGACATGAACACTGCAAACAGTCTAAGACTTGCTGGGAGCAGCCATTTAAAAGGAGCTCAATGAAGAACCACCAAGTGTAAGTGGTTTGACCAAACACCATAGTACAAAAATTTGTAAGTATTTTAGTTTAGTTGGCAGAAAGTATTACACCCAGTGTCAGTTACTTCAGCATGAAATGTCAGCTTATGCAGACAAAGCCTCATCTAGCACCTGGTAAGCACTAATAACTGAGTGGTGTGAGAAAGGGCAGAGACACATCAACTGCTTGTGGCTTTCATATGCTGCTGGTAGTCAGGAAGGGTGTTAATTGCACTTACTGTACAACTCAGGTTATCACCTACAACTCAAGAGGGAGAACATAAAGATCTTGCAAGAAGCCCAGATCAGTTAGACAGAGGTTAATAGCCCTAAGTGGAAACAATTAAGGAAGAAATGGTTACTATATTGTACAGTTGACTCCTCTATATTGTTTCCAAGATGCACAAATAATTTCTTGGCGATATCTTGCCTTCCCTCCCCTTCACACCAAAAACAACCACCACCTGAAGCAACCTTCACATCTGCTGGAAGATGGGGCTGCATGTCACACCATTCAAATGCAGACATCCCAACTTCTGATTTACTAGTCTAAAAAAGTACAATCATTTAGTTCTCTAAATCATACAGCACAGATTTAACCATAATTTTGCATTATCTCCATAGATGCCTAATGCTTTATTTGTCAAGTCTATTGACAATTGATTTTTTTTAAACAAAGTAAAAAATATTAAAATACAAAAATTTCATGCTCCACCTAACATGAAAGCTAGAAAGGTAATTCCATGCTTTCTTCTGAAAAAGAAGGGAAAATCTTTAAACATAGATTTGGATTTTTTAGAGGGAAAAAAAGTTAATGCAAAAGGCCTTTTTTCCTTTTCCAAAGGATAATGCAGAAAGCCTTTGCATTGTAACTTACTCCAGACTTCATCAGCCTCAGTAGAACAAAACTTCTAAGCTCAGAATATCAAAATTATGACCAACAAATAAAACTCTGAGGCAGTGCTTTGCACAGAATTTGCAACTGTAGTCAGCAATGTTTCCAAAAAAACAGACAAACAAAACATAACAACTAAGTTGAACACAGGAGTAACTGTTGGAAAAGTACTACTAAATGAAAAAAAAAAATTAAAGCAAGATAGAAAGTTGACTGTATTTAGTCAAACACATTGCATGGGTCCCAAATTTGGATATGATTTTCTTTTAATGAGAAAACAAGAGAAGACCTTGATTAAATGTTAAAACCTACAGGAGAGGCATTATTATAAGTACTAAATTCAACTGCAGGTTATAGAATATTTGTTAAAGTCTGTTCTTGCTCCAGAACTCATGATTTGAAGCCTGACTTGGCATCTCTGTCTGGCATCACCAACCTTTGGTTCCAAACCTTGTTCTCAATCCTCTGAAGTGCAATTGCAATGTAACTACTTCTTTCTTCTCATGTCACTTGTCAAGCCAGCAGTCAGAGAATATGAACACAGGAGAAAACCTCTTCTTTTTGCTAGTATGACTGTGGCGGCAACTATTTCTGGAAGTGTAACTGCAGAAGTCCTGCTACGATCCAGCAGATAATCTAATACTTTTGCTATTGAGATGGAATATAAACTGTCTTCTTAAGGCATATTTGCCTTTAATAAAACACCTAAAAGATTTACTGTCAAAACACCATAAATTCTGAAGAGGTAAATTTCCACAAGCTTGTCACTTGAATATATTTTCAAAGGAGATCTCCCAATACCAAGCCAACTCACTGGTATAACAGAAAGCTTTCCCAGCACAAAGGAAACAAGTCAGCTTCTTGTAAAGGAGACATTTATACAATTTTACATTTGCTTTTGTAGGTATGTGTCTATTTCGGATGTGTATACACACACACCTGTGTCCCTTTTCATGATTTTAGATTTACTCATGATGCAACACATGAATGCACTCAAAAAATACCTACATTCAGGCCATTCTTAGAGAGCCCTGCTTGCAAGAACCTGCACATTGCACCTAGTCAGACCAGAAAGAATGCTGACAACAAAAAGCACTTCACCTTCCAGGAGCAGAGTATTGTTTCCCAAGCTCACAAGGTAAGTGATTAAAGCAATGGTTCTGGCAACAAGAATAATTTACACTTGCAGTCTAACACTTGGTTGAAAACGCTGTAACTGTGACTTCTGTAGAATGTGAATCTCTGTGTGGAGAATGATGAGAACCACTAGGCTGAAAGATAAAAATCCAGTTCTGACTCAGTTTCTTCTCAATACAAAACCAGGAATATTTGTGTAACCAACTTCTTGTTCAGCATCCAGTGGAATATCTGTGTCTTGTTTATTGTAAAAACTAAGGTCCCGGTAACAGGTATTTTTCAACACTTATAGTAACGGTAACTATCTTCTGGATAACATACATAAATGCACACATAGAAGCAGTATGCAAACAGTATGCTTACCCCTAAAGCTGGCAATCTCTGTGTGCAACTGACAGCAACCTTCAGTTTCCAGTCTGTCTCTCCATCCAGCTGGTCAGTTCGAATGAAACACGAACCTTGAAATTACAGAGACATCAAACTATTATTTTAATTTCAAAACTTCAGTTTGGGTTAAAACATGCAGAAGAGTGAAAACAATTTACAATGATTTTTAAAAATAAATGTGCAACATATAAAAGGATTTATATTTTGGAGTGTCTGTGTGCTCTCATCCAGGAATGCTTTAGATATCACACAATTGCACCATTTTTTTCCAATAAAATTAACAATATGTCTATTTACGAATGGAGGTAACTTCTATTTTACAGGCTTCTTCAAAGTTTCTAAATAGGTTTTCAAACGTTATCATCGAGAGATACAACTTTGACTGGAGTTGAAAAAGGTTTAATTTTATTTCTTCATGTAATTCTGTCACTTGTACAATTTCAACACAACAGAATATTGTGATTTTTTCTCCATGCTGATATGACATCACAAACTTTCATTGCTTATTTTCTCCTGGCTTCTCTGACAAAAAAAAGTCCTTAACATGGACAGCATTCAAAACAACATGGATTTGAATGTATTATAAGAAGTATTTTTGAATCATCTTCAACTATCGGCGATCCAAGACTAAAGAAACCTCTCAACACATGCAAAGTACTTAAGATATGAGGGAAACTCAAGATACACACTGATATACACTGAACAGAATCAGTGTGCTGTACAAACAGAAGACCAGTATTGAAGAAACAGAAAACTGAGACCACTGCAGAGCCTACCCTCACCCCCATAACTAGTTTGATGGATATCATCAAGTCTGGAGTATTACATACATTACTAATGTAAAATTCAAAAAAGACCACACACAAACACTGCAAATCTATTAAAAATATAAAATTAACTGCCATTCCATCAGGCTTGAAGCCTTTTAAAAATGTAGTAAAATTTCAGCAACACTCCACAACTGTGACACTAGAGAAGCCTTAAATATTTCTGAAGTAGTAATTACAATTTCCTTTATACTACAGCTAAAAAAAAAAGTATGCACTACTGTTACTGGATGCTATGGGTGCACAAAGAATAGATTTTACAAGTTATTTGTAAATTTTAACAGATGTATATAAGGACACAAATTTCTGTCTGTATTTCAACCAATCCAATAAAAACTAACAAAGTAGTTTTACCCCTAGAAGTGATGTGGTAGCAATAAAGTGGAAGGAAACACTGCAAAGGAGTTTATCCAGATTTGAGTCTTATTACAGACAAGAAGAGAGTCTGCTAGAATGTGTCAAGGCATCATGCCAAGAAAGGGTACCTACCAGTGAACGTAAATTAAGAGAGTTTATTCTATAGGTCAAGTGGACCCTGGTGTAAGTAAAGTCTAAGAGAACCCAATGTTTTATCCATCAAAGCCTTCAAATTAAGCCGTTTGATGAACTAACCGCATGCTTGAGAGAGAAGTCACCTGAAATTGTACCTGGCTAAAAGGTAGTGTTTTTGCACAACAGACTTGAAAGAATCTTACAAGCTTTCAAGTAACAGCTCTATTTATATTAAGTGCATCGTAAATAAACAAATCTTTAAATGTTAATATAGACAGCTCTCAGAAAACATTATCACAGCTGAATTTCACCCAAAGCTCAGAGATGCAAACTTCAAAGCTGTCTCTGAAGTTCTTGAAAAGCTCGTTTTAAATTCTTAACAGAATTCTTTATGGATTTTCTTCTAAGAGTAAAATACTATGAAGCATTTTTTGAAGAGTCAGTGACATCCATTGCATTATAATGAAGTGTGAAGTACCTAGGAACACCTAGAAACACCATAGTATCACTGCACTTTCTGTCCATGGCATAGATGAGCCTACTCTCCATCATACTTTTCCTGTACAAGACATTTCATGGTTCTCTTTACCCTTGCTGTCAATGGTTGCTCTCTTGCATCAATTTGATTTAGAATTATACTATAGATCAATGCAGTTCAAGACCACTGTGGCTGCTGTGAATGGTTGACTGCACATATATTCATTTAATAGAGCTCACACTATGACATGTATTGGCCAGCTGCATTTCCTCTTCACTTCAGCAGTTAATTTCATCAATAACTTATCTCATAGCCTGTTTCCCTTTTATCCAGAAAAAAGGACTGCTTTCTGCCAAGTCAGCTTTCAATAGTGATCACAAAAGCAAAACCGAAACAATACAATCCTCCACCTCAAATATTGCAGTAGATGTGACTAAGTAATTTTAACTCTTCTCTAAGGTAACCTGGCTTAACTAAGCTATAAACATGGAAGATTAAATATGTAATTAGGAAGTATAAAAACAACTCTTCACCCCTATCAAAAACCTTGAGTTCTTGTAAAACTAAATATTCCCTGGTGTGTATTGTGTGGAAGTCACACGTACTTTACCTTTGGGAGATATTTGAGTTGGCAGTACATAAAACTTCTAAAAATCAATGTCTTTTGAAAAAAAAACCAAGTATTTTCATTTTTTCCATTTTAAATTGCTTGGAAGCATTGCACCCTCCTCCTCCAATCGCAAAATTAAAACCAAAAACCACAAAAAAGTTGTAAAAATTGTGTTACATACTTCAGTAGAATGCTTTAGGACAGTGTTAAAAGTCTCTCACATTTCTAAACTGAATATGACTTGCGAGAAAAAAAAAAGCCAAATCATCTATACATGCCAGGAGTTACTATTCCTTCTGAATACAGAAATAACTCTTGAACCTGACAATTATTTTATAGCACACAAAGAATGAGATTTTTTTTAATTTTATGCTGCTTTAAAAAAGGAGGCATTTAAGGAAATGCCATTAAGTATTTTAAGTATTTACCAATCAAAAGAAGCTGCTTACAAAAAGAAAAATCTAAAAATGAAAAATTTAATTACACACTGCACTGAACATGAAAAATTTTCATAAGGCTACATATAAATGAGAATGCACAAAATTAAAACTTATACTTTATACAGTGAAGCACTCAGATGGTCATTTCCCTTAACTATACAGTTGTTCAAAATTAGTAGACAAAGTTGTACATTTTGAACATCTGACTTATTTCCATCATTCAAGTGAAAATTTTGGAATTATCTGAATTAGAATTTAAGGTTGATTCAAGGAAATGACACTGGACCTAAACAGCTTAATCATTTATCAAAAGTGGTGCAAACTTCATGAGCACATTTAAACTAATTTACAAGTATGTAATATTCATTTAGCCTAATCAGTTGAAGACAGGCAGAAATCAATGTAGAGCAAGTGCATACAAGGTGCTGCTTGTATCAGGTGTAAAACTGATTTTTAAAACAGTTTCAGTTGAAACTTTGAAACTTGAATGCTTAGAAAAGTCCTGGGACTACAATTCTGTTTTGGCAGTTTAGGAAGAGCTCAATTATTTGAATTCTGTCCAGAATTTACCTTAAGGCTGCTTTTCCATGGAAAAAAATGCACCTCAATACAAAGGATGAAAATAATTTTAAGAACTTGAAATAACTATGTAACTTCATGTTATAAGGATACATTGATAATTATACATTGAGAATTATTAACAGACTTCTGACTTATGTTTTTTGAGATATTATGGATAAAATTATATTTTTAAAGCTATTTTGTGTGCTAATAGAATATTGAAGAAAATAATGTTTACTTCAGTAGCTTTTATGGTGTTTTGAAATAGAGATGAAAAAGCTCATCTATGATGGCACCAATCTAGGGCCATGATATGCCCGGCCTAGATTTGTCAAACAAACGTATTGTTAATACAGAATAAGCAGGAACAATTCTACTTAGTGTGTGCTGGACTTAAGGCTGCAGTCAGAACACACCTGAAGGATGTGCATGTGCCAAATGCTTCTGGGAATGGTGTACATGTGCACATGCATCAGTCACCTACCTGCCTCTAGGAATCCTGAAGAAAAGGGCCCTGAACAAAAATTCTCAAACTAAATGCAGGTCATCCTTTGAAAAAACTGGTTATATTTTCACCTAAAAAGAAATGTGCACGAGAGGAAAAAAAAATCTTCCCCAAATCAGAAAGGGAAGCTTCTTAATCAAGTATAACACATTTATATAATAAGCTTTCTCTTAATTAATACATCATCACCAGACAGTCATATTTTATGTATTAATTTCTTTATATGTGGATATCTTTAAATTCCTGAAATTATAGTAATGTATATGAACTTATACTACCATCAAGCACTTCCATTTTATTTTTATATATGTACTCCAGAATATTGAATATAGTTTTTAAAATAGGCTTCTGAAAACAAGCTATTACTTGGGATGTTACATATATTCTTAAA
>VZTT01053236.1:15107-32819 GCA_013400855.1 Buphagus erythrorhynchus
TCTGAAAAAGTACCTTTCTTCCCCATAATTTTACTTCACACTGAAGTGAAAGTGACTGGTTCATAGTTACCCTCTTGCCCTTCTCAAAAATTGGGACATTTTCCAGCTTCCAGTTGACTTGGACCTCTCCATATTACTAAGAACAGACAAATCATTGAGAGAGGCCTTGGAATGGCATCGGCCATCTCTTTGAGCATTGTTGGATGAATTTCATCAGGCCCAATATACTTAGAGAAAGCCAGCAGGAGCAGCAATTCCTGTGCAAGTTTGGGGTAGGCTGGGAGTTAATTATTCTCACAGTTGTGGTCCTCCAGCTCAGGGCATTGGGACCCACAGAGCGGATTGCTGGTATTGAAGACCGAAGTGAAGAAAGCATGAAACATCTCTGCTTTGTCTATGTCCCTGTTTACGAGGTGACCATACCCATCAAAAAATGGACCAGTGTTATTTGTTGGCTGCCTTTTGCTATTAAGATATTTTTAAAAACTCTTTCTATTGTCCCCAGCACTACTGGCCAGCTTCAGCTCTAATTGGGCCAATTTTCTTCCTACAGTGACGAGCAGCAGCTCTGTATTCCTCCCATGTCACCCAACCTTGTTTCTACTGGATGTCCACTTTTCATTTTTGCCTTGGCTCCAGAAGATCCCTGCTTAGCTGAGCTGGCCTTCTGCCTCACCTGCTTGGCCTCCAACATTTTCAAATTGCTTGCTCTTTAGCACTTAACAGATGGTACCTAAAAAGTGACCAGCACTGATGCACCTCAGTACCTTCCAAAACATTTCCCATGGACATCATACTAGTTCCCTGAGCAGTCTGAAGTCTGCTCTCCCCATATCCAGAGTTGAAGTTTTGCTGGAGCTTTTCCTCCTGTCAACAGAGATTTTAAACTTGACTGCTTTATGACCACTGTGGCCAAGACAGACACCAGATGCCACCTTACTCACAAGACTCTCTCATTAACTTGCAACAAATCCAGGAGAGGAGCTTTCCTAGTTCACTCCCTTAGTGCCATAAAGCCATTGTCCAGGTGTTTTTAACTCCTCGACACAGAAGGAGTTGAAGGCCATTGATTTAGAGGATTAAGGTGCTTGATTTACAGGTAAAAAGTATTGATTTAGAGGTATAAAAAACATGTTCATTATGAAAACATATTCATATTATTCTTTTCTTTTTGCTTTTCTGTGTAATTGAAAAAGCATTCCTTTCTAACCAGTGACCAGAGATTAATCAGATTCACTGTTGCCCTTAATTTAACCCATTGTAACATGATATCCACACAATTATACAATGGTTCAGTGCTGGGGGTATAAAATCTGAGAGTGATTACAATTTTATATTCACATATTTCTAAAGCTTTTCAGTAACAGACAGTTCTTAAGACTGGTTTGGGACTTACAAAGCATTGCTAATTCAAACTTAACCTCCAGTTTCTCAAGATAATGTGAAAGTCTCTATAAAGCAGTGGATAAATAAATTTCAACTTATCTACTAAATTCAATTCTTCATTTTCTTTTTCTCTCATTCTTGACCCTGACAATAAAAATCTGACATTATTTTTCATTAAAGGGAAAAAAAGCATGCCACTTACAGTTCAGTCACATCTTTTGGGATGCCTTTAGGCAATACTTTTAGACCTTTGTTGCTGCAGCGAACTACTGTGTCCAGACAAGTACACTCTGCAGGGCAGCGGGCCAGGGGAGAGCAGCTATTGTCATCATTTCCTGGTTAATAAAAACAAACAGATGCTAAGGTTGCTAATAAATGTCTCGTCAGTATTATCAATAATAGCTCACCTGGATTTTCTTCAACCCAATGTGATATTTCTGCATTATAATATCTCAAGGTAGGGAAAAAATTACATCAGCTATGTAAACCATCACTCCATGAATTTACATTTCAGCTGATACTTTACGTAGTACAATGGTGTTTTACTAGGTAAGAATGCTATTATATGATTAAAAAAAATCCTTAAAGAAAGAATAAATCCTGAAATGAAAGACAATACATTTTAAAAAGTATTAAAAACAAGTCTCTTTAAAAAAAAGATACAGCCTTGAAAACTGACAAACCAATAATGCAGTAAATGGAAGTATGTGTGAGAGATGCAAGACAGCAGCATTTCTTTTAATTAAGAGTTAATGGAGCAACAAGCTATAACATGTCATGTTATTTGATCAAGTAACCTGAAAGGATGCTTGATTCAAGCATTGGTGTTTGAAAATATTCTCATCTGTACTATAACATTTAATCAAATTTTAAATAATATTTCTAAATTATTAATTACAGTCCTGAAGACTGTCAAGAAAAGCTTTTGAAGGCATATATACAAGAGCCCATGCTTGCTGATCATCTAGAAATGGGTGGAAAATTTTTAAAATGACAGAGAAATTGAGCATGAAGGCCTTTAAAGTGTAATACTTTGGGATCTAAGCTGAAATTATAAAAGGTTCAAATATTAATTTCCTTACCATCATCACATGTAAAATCCTGAATTGCCACGTCCTGGATAGGAATCTCTTTGAGGAAGTAGGGCTTTTGGCAGCGAGGGTTCCCCGTCACAATGCGTTTCTTCCTTAGCCAGTCTCCAAGCCATGCGAGATGGCAGTTGCAGTTGAAGGGATTGGCCAAGAGGTTTCTGAGAACCACAGGAAAGTTCAGCTTAGATGACACCATCTTTGCATCCTAAGGGTTCTATTTCTATTTTCAAAAAAGCGTACCTTAAACTGTTCTTCAAACAATACTGTGTGTAAACCATAGGTGAAAGGTGTAATTTAGGCTCTGTGCGGTAAATCTTGATATAGCTTGTTTAGAAATAATTTTAAACTGTCAAAGACTTGGCTTCATGTCAAGCCACTCTGTACCAGGAATGCAATAATTTCATATAGAGATGAATGCTTATTACTTTATATTATTAGCTTTAACCTGACAACAGGTATTCCATTAATTTATCATCTCAAGATTTCCATCTTTTATTTGCTCCAGAGAATAAGTTTCCTATCTGAAGTGACAGCAAAGCTGATTACATGCCAGTTACAAAAATGAATTTACTTCTAAAAGCCTCAGTACTTTTGGCATCCCCTTATTTCAGCACAAACATATCGACAATTCCATTATTTATAAATATGTCATCCTTAATATGCAAAATTAGTAACTGGGAGCAAAATGTCACTTTTCATGTAAAAGGAGGATTAATTATTTTCCTGAATTATGCTACCTACAACCAGCACTTCTTCATGAAACTGAGTGGCAGCTTTGCTTACTCTTTTCACTTCCCTTAAATTACGTCACATTTAAATTTTGAAAAGGATGCTTCTTTTTATAGAAAATGAGACTGAAGCTTCCTTAGAAAACACATATGAATTACGATTATCAGCAGGCCAAGGAAATTTAAGCTAGTAATTGGGTGGAGCAGGGCAGAAGAACAGACAACATGGTGATCTAATCAGCTGTGATTGTGTGCCGCCTACCCAAAATGGGGCTTTCTACCCTGGTTTTGATCAGTGGGCTTCCATGAGGGCAGTGAGCAGGATGTTTCTCCTGCCTTCTCAGAAACTTCTGGAAACCAGTCTAATACTGTATCAAAAGGTGCCGTGAAAACATGTGCCTAAGATAGTCCAGAAAACAAAATTTCTCAAAACTGCTTCTAGGAAATCCTTTCATCCCTGAACTTTACTAAGTCAAACATCAATACATCGAAGTATTACGGGGAATGCCCCCCAGAGGTCAGAGATTTAAGCATGGTTGTGGTACCAGATGAACGTGACTTACAGCGTAGAGAGCGAATGCAGCGTGTCGAAGGAGCCGGGTGCCACCGTGGTGATCTGGTTGTCGTACAGAGAGAGCAGGCGCACAGAGCTCAGCCCTGTGAAGCTGTCATTTCCCACACAGCTCACCCTGTTGCTCCTCAGCATCCTGAGAAAGAAGGATCAGCATTTTTCAGCTTAGCCTGGGCAGGGACCAGGGCTGAAGGGTCTGCTGGAGTGAGGGCCAAGAGGTATGGCTACAAAGGAGCTGCTGCCAGTGAAGGGACCACCAGTGCAGTGCCCCCTGTGCTGCCTGTCACCTCACTGAAGAGACCCAGTGCAGTGTGCGTGGAGCAGGCTGGAAGACAAACGTAGGTGGGTAGGTTTCACAGAGGCAAGGGGTGTTTCACAGAATCACAGAATGGGTAAGGCTGGAAAGGACCACTGGAGGTCATCTGGTCCAACCCTGCTCAAGCAGGGTTCCCTACAGCTTTTCCCTAGTGAGTTACTCAGGATTGTGTCCAGGTGGCTTCTGAGTAACTCATGAGGAGACCCCACAACCTCTGGGCAACCTGCTCCAGTCTCCCCTAAGTGTTTGGGTTTTTTTTATTTTTCTTTCAATACCAGAAGCAGTAATTATGAACTTTTAATTGATGAGAAATGAAACTGATTGAAATTCCTCAAATGAGAGAAATACAGCAGTCCTCTCTTCATGTTTCCAAGGCAGATGACTCCAGAACTGCTATTATATAGAGCAGAGGCTTGTACCAGCTTTCCTCCTCTTGAGGTCACTTTCATTTTATTTTTCTTAGGACAAATTCTAGAAACCACTTCTACTGCATTCAAAAGCATTTCATTCAAAAGCATTTCATTCAAAAGAAATCAGCATTCCTCCTCAGCATGACCCTAAGACAGTATAAATTTCAGAATCCTAAGCTATTCTGAAATCTCTCAAATTTCTATAAAACTTAAGAGCTTTGAAGTGTGTTCTTCTCTTCTCTTCTTTCTCTTCTCTTCTCTTCTCTTCTCTTCTCTTCTCTTCTCTTCTCTTCTCTTCTCTTCTCTTTTCTCTGTCCACCAAAAGATGGTAATTTTCCCCCATGCTCTTGTCTAGGACTAGCTGTTTTAAACAATTTTAGCAACTTTAACTGCAAGGTTAGAAATTGTAGAAGCGATTTATTTAAAATACCTAATGTCTATGGACAGCTGAAACCCCAAAGACCATTTAATCTTGGCTCTGGTGTGCAGATCTGAAGGACAGGCTCTCTGAAGAAGGCCAAGATGCTATAGATTGTATAAACGTCTTTTTTGAGTGGAAAGAACTAAACTGCTTCACGGAAAGAATGAAATTAGTTCAAGCTATAGTGCTTTTAATCTTGCCTTCACTGTTGAAATGACAAAAAAATTACTTAGGAGAGAATAATTTCCCACATTTCAATACACACCAGAACAATTTCTTCCTCCAGCAAAATTCCCAGTAATGGTTGAGCTGAAATGAATCAGACTCCATTACGTAAAATGTATAATTCCCGTGCAAAATTCTGTTACTTTGATGATTATTCTCATTTCCTTTTCTGAAGCTGGATGTTTCTAAGCATTCTAAACTGCTTCATTTCTTTAGAGGACTCACCATACCCATAATTAACAACTAATAAATTAATATAATGTATAGCTTCTAGTATAATAGAAATAAAAACTAAAATATGCTTGAATAATCCATAGCTAATTCTCAAAAATAATTTTCTTTTAGGACAGATACAATGTTATTCTCAAAAATACCTGTGAAAAAAGAAGAATAAAAACACCCAAATAAACATACTTACAGTGTTTTGAGACTTTCTAGTCCTTTGAACATTTTGTGTTGAACACTTTCCAAACGGTTGCTTGTGAGCAATAGTTCATTCACACCAGAGGCTCCATCAAATGCTCCTTCTTCTATATCTGTAATCTTGTTATTGCTCAGGTTTCTATTACACATTAACAGAAACAGATAAGAACTGAGGAGATTTTCTTTTATAAATGTCCTAAATTAATTGTTAAATGCTGCAGACTGAATAAATTCCAAGAAAGACTTAGAATCTTAGTTTTCCACTAAGCTTGGAAAAGACCTCCAAAATCATCAAATGCAATCTTGATGCAATAGCCAAGTTGTTGTGTAAAAGCACAAAATATAAATACATCATTGAACTTCAAACCAATTTAAAAAAAAAAAAAAATCATTGCTCTTCTAATGATTTAAAGATTTTTAAAGTAATCTTTGGAAGATGGTTTTTAAATAATGGCAATTGCCCAATCTATGCTGCTGCCACACAAGAACATTTTTTCCTAATTTTGAATCTTATCAGTAACTATATTTTTCAGGTCTCCAGCTTTTGTAGCATTTTTAGACGAATTAATAACAAAATTATACAGTATGAGTACAGCACAACTAACCTCTCTGATTTATTTTCTCTTGATAGGCAAATATAAGAAAACAGTATAAACAGCAACATATGCAAAGGAAATGTGTGAATATAAACAGTATATGAAATGTTAATAATTTATGACATTAGTTAGAGAGGAGGATTTATAAGCAAGATAATTCATGTATCTGCAATTTGCCTGCAAAGTGGATCAAAACGTGAGGAAAATATCCTAAAATATTGCCAAAATACTTAGTGTTTACAATTTTAGTTCAAATATGGAAATTATATTCTAAATGGGTAGTATCTGTACTATATAGACACAAAAGTAAACATATGCAGCAGCATATGTTTTCTTAAATATTTTTCATATTAGTATCCTTTTCTTTGTTTCATATCATTATTTACACATATTACAAAAGTACATAGCTACATATTAAACAGTATTATACCACTGATTTTTAAAAAGGTCTCAAAACCTCTCTGAGGCAAACAGAATGGAAGTAAAGCTAGACTATTTGATGGAATTAATGGTGTTGGGAAGAAAATCAAACATTTTTTGATGCAATTGCTAGAATGGTGTTTAAATCATTCAAAACAAGAAAGATAATATTTGTTAGAATAAAACCCAGGAAGCTGTGCCTTAATCTTCAGCGCTGACTACTCTCTAGCCTAGCTGAAACGTAACCTACACCTTGCCTGTGATGAAGGATACAATTATGTCATCAGTTAGGTTGGATAGGACCTTTAATATCATCACGTCCAAGCATCTAATCCAGTACTGCAAGGTTCATTACAAAAATGTATCCCTAAGTCTTTTAAATTTCTCCAAGCACGGCAAGACCACAACTTCCCTGGGTGATCTGTTCCACTGCTTGACAGCCCTTTTCATGGAGAAACCAAACTAAACCTCCTCTGCTGCAATTTGATATAATTTCCTCTCATGTTGTCACCTGGGAAAAAAGGAAAACCCCCACCTCAATACAACCTCCTTTCAGATAGGTGTAAAGAGTGATAAGGTCCCTGCTGAACTTCCATTTGCTTAGCTGCTCCTCATCACTTGGGCTCCATACCCTCCTGCAGCTTTGTTACCCTTCTCTGGACTCTTTCCAGCACCTCATTGTCTTTTTGGTAGAGAGGAATCCAAAACTGAACAAACTATTCAAGATGTGCCCTCACCAGTGACAAGCACTGAGGGACAATCACTGCCCTGGTCCCACTGGCCACACTATTGCTGACACAGGCCAGGTGCCATTGGCCTTCTTGGCCACCTGGGCACATGCTGGTTCATGTTCACCTGTCAGCCAGGATCCCCAGGTCATTTTCTGCAGCTTTCCAGCCACTCTGCCCCAAGTCTGAGCACTGCATGGAGATGTTGTGACAGTGCAGGACCTGGCACCTGGACTTGCTCAATCTCACACTGTTGGCTTTGGCCATCTATCCTGCAGAGCCTTCCTACCTCCCAGCAGATCAACACTCCCACCCAACATGGTGTCATTTGAAAACTTGTGGAGAGTGAATTTAATCGTCTCATCCAGATCATCAATGCACGTATTAAACACAACTGATACTGAGCCCTAGGCAACACCACTTGTGACTGTCTGCCAACTGGATTTAACTTCATTCACCATCCTCTGGGCCCAGCCATCCAGCCATTCTTTTACCCAGTGATGTATATGTCTGTCCAAGCCACGAACAGCCAGTTTATCCAGGAGAATGATGTGGGAAATGGTGTAAAAGGCTTAACTAAAGTCTAAGTAGACACCATCCACAATCACAGCTTTCATTTAGTTTCACAGTGGAGCTGTTCAGTCTGCATAATGCTGTGGAAGACTGGAAGCAAGAAACACATTATTTCTAATATCAGACAGCTTGTCCATGTCAGGCCCCTAAAATCTTTTTTTGTTCTTGCTGTAACACGGATACTACTTCACCCACATAGATATTTTAAAGATTAATGTTGCATAGCTAATCAATGTTGCAGTGCATACACATGCTTTATTACTGATGAAGCATCAAATCAATGAAACATTTAGGCCTTAATTTTTCAATGTCATCTGTGCAGAAAGATCTTTGCACCTATTTTGAACTTCCAGAAGAAATATGAGCTCCACAGAAATATAGAATTCACTCATGTTGGTGTGTCTGCAACATCAGTACTTCACTTCTTGCCAGCAATGCTTAAGCAGTCACTTGTATTATTCTCTTAATGGAAGAATGTTGTAACGACTGATAACTATATTATGGAGTTATGGAAGTTATGGAGCAGTATTTTTAAAATAGTTAACTCTTCATTTATATTTTTTTCATTTTTTTCCCTTTCCAACTAACCAGACTTTAAAGCCTTTGGGAGTTCCAACAGACAGCTACACCGAGACTGATTAATATTCATCCTTCTGTTTCTGTTTGTCTTGAACACCTCGTCAATTTAAAAGAAATATTGTTAAATATGAAGATCTGATATATGTATAAATGTGTATGTATGTGCATGTATGACACATCACGCATTTTATTTATTTTGTAGAATCCTGCAATCATAGAACGTGTTGGGTTGGAAAATACCTTAAATATTGTCTAGCTCCAGTCCCTCTGCTGTAGGCAGGGACAACTTTCACTATATACTGATGAGGACATTAAATACAGGGACACCATTTGTCACTGATGTCTTTGGGACTCTGAGCCAATGACCATTACCCTCTGGATGCTGCTGTCCAAACAATTTCTTATCCATCTAGGTCCACCCATCAAATCCATTTCTCCTCAGTTTAGAGAGAAGGATGCTGGGGGGGGGCACGTCAAAGGCTTTGCAAAAGTCCTGATAAATGACACCTATAACCCTTCCCTTGTCCACTGATGCCTCATACTGATACTTGATATTTCCAAAGTACACTGTAGCTATAAAAAGTACTAATCTGAGATTCTCGAAGATTAAATAAAACAGGGCATCTACTGTATAGCACCAGAAAGATCACTCTTGTGCCACACATCCTACATTCTTTTTTCAAAGTATTACAGCCCAATTCGAAGTCATAAGGTCTATTCAAGTGGAGAAGTTAAAGGCAAGTTCATTTTACATTGCTGGGGTTTTAAAAACATTTCAATCTAAAAGATCAGTAATAAATATTTAACTAATTGTGTTCATTCCAGCAAGGATCTGGTTAAGGCTAACAGTAGTTGAAGCAATGCTCTTGCTCCCTTAAGGTTTTGATCACTAATATTGATCTCTTACAAAGGGTAGTGACTTGGTGACTACTAATCTATTTTTACTTGCATGTTTCTTCACTTACTATTTATGTTTGGATTTAATCCTAAAGTGACTGAGCATAGAGTCACAAAGTCTATCTAAATCATCTACTCTCAAATATGTCTTTTACATAAGCTAAAGAAAAGCTTTTCATAGTCTTATTTTTAGCAACAATTGCAATTGGTAAGATTATAAACTACTCTTAGAACATTAGCTGTTAACATGGACTTTCATGGATGACCTATCAAACCACTTTTTCTCAGTCATTTAAATTTTGATATTCCCCTCACCTAATGACTGTTTAATGAAGCACAGAATCAACGGCATGTCCTTAATGTGCTGAAAGAGGCAAGATTGTCTGGTTAGAGAGTAATACAGGAAGTTACAAAAGATTACTGGAATCTTTTCTAAGCAGCTTATCCTGTGAGCTGCCTGCTGTGGCTGCATAACAGACCAGCTGGCTGGATGCTGCTGTGAAGGTGCTGGGGCTGTGCACCATGAGAAGTGGCTGCTGGCAGTGCCAAGCCCCATGCAGGACAGCTGCCAACTCTGACCTACCTCGGGGATTAATTTAAACCCATTCTTGATTTTTTGATTGGAATAAACTGAATCTTTTGTAGATTAGAACTAAGAAAGGTGGAGAGACACAGCAAGGAGCTAATCTACTATCTGAATAGACAAGGTCATTGAAGTTGCACTTACATTTTACGCAGCTGAGGAAGTTTCTTAAAGATTCCAGTAGCTTCCAGGACTGAAAATTCGTTGTTATTTAGTCGCCTAAAAGAAATTACATTAATTTCAGAAAAAAATTATTCAGAGATTGATACAGAATGTTCCACATTAAGTGAACTTTTCAGTCTGGTTTCCCTGAACATCTGATATTTAACTAGTAGCTGAAGAACAATTCTTTATATAGTGACATTTCTAATTTTGATAATTCCTGTGAATGAACATTCTCATTCTGTGAATGAACATTCTCATTAGTTAAACATAGGCATACATACGACATTTTCAAAACCTGATCAGAAAATTTTATACAGCTAAAACTGAAAAGTTTTAACTTTTCAGTTAGTAAACATCATAAGATGATGTTTTTAATTTTTCAAACAAAAATGTAACTAAGGGAGGATTCCATGGCAAATTATAAATAAGTGTTTAAGAAGGATATATAAACCACTGAAGATTAGTCTTCTGTTCTTTAAAGGATATCAGGTGGAGTCTGCCAGACATCTGGAGGTACTCACAGAACACTATTTACAAGAATGAAATAATTACTCTTCTTTTGTATAGGGAATGAAAACCACTGCATAGGTCTTCCCATTAATTTAAAAACACTTCCCTTACTATGATTTATCTTCGTACCACTACAGCTGGCACACATACATTGCTTAAGGCAGCATTAAATGCTGACTTGTAACACTGGAAGAAGGTAAGAAGGTATGCAACGAGCAACAGATAGTAGCTGGACACTTCTCTTTCCTGCACAAGTATCCAGGCTTACAGTACAGTATACCTTTAACAGCAGCTAAGTTAGGGGAACATCTATATTTAAAAAAAAAAATACCTGCATTGATCCAGTATTCCCTATTTCCTTTCTTGGAAAGAAAATGGGAATTATGAGTCTTAGATCCTTTATATGCTCTAATGGAGTCACATTATTAAGGAAGGGAGTCTGTCCAGCATTTCTTTAGGAATCTTAAATAGGAAGGAGAAGATATGACTGACAAGCTCACTGTGAAATGGAATTCAGCACAATTCTAAACCCAGAACACTTTTCAGAATTGCCTTATTGCAAGACAAGTTTAAAAAAAAAACCCTAGAAAATTAAATAAAGCTGCTCGTTCATCCTTCTCTCCTGTTCATTCTCATTGATAGCCAGAAGGGAAATTAAAGTTGTAAATCTGAAGGTATGGTTGTTCAAGAGTTTCAACATGGAACCAAAGAGAAAGAAGATGGAAGTTTTCTGGATATACACAAAACATTTGTATATCACACTAAACTACAAGGAATCTAAATTTCAGAAGATGCTATCACCTCTAAAAATCAGCTGAACGACTTAATATCATTTTTAGTGGGACCATATAAAATATTCTTGCACATTGCCAATTAACGAAGTTATTTCTGCACTCTAAACAGACTTTTCTTTACCCTATCAATCAACAACAGAACCACTGACCATTCTATAAATGCTGACATCTTCAAATACTTCTCAAATGCTATAATATGTAGAATGACTTGGAATTGAAAAAAAATGATTTTAGTACATACTTGCTCTACTGTAAACATTTCTAACCCCACTGAAAAACGTAAACAATTTGCTCTTTGCAACAATCTTTTACCTATTAAAAGTAATTTACTTTGTCTCTCCCTCAAACTTCCTTCACACAAATGCCTTCAACCCTTCCAGTCTTCGTCTTCTTTCTATGATTCTTGTGCTGCTTGAATTTTTTCCAAGCAATTATATCCATCTTGAAAAATGAAGCCTTTAACTCCGTATTCTGGTTAATCCTTTACTATTGCTATGCATAGTACAATAATTATTTCCTATAATTTACATTCTACACTCCTATACATATATCCTGAAATGAAATTTGTATTAGTGCCCAATAGCACTCCTTCATCTTTAATATGTATGATAACCACATCCTTTTATCTTGACCTACTTGCTGTTTATGCCTCAATCTTGTATTTCTGGAGCTAAATAGTTCTATCTAATTTCATATGTAGAATTTTAATTTTTATTTTATTTAAATTGCATTTATTTTATTTAAATTAGTCTACACAAAATGGAATCAAAATTATTACAGATGACTGGAAAGTTTAATGATATGATGGGATCTCCATTCTGGATCTTAATATTATATTTTGAGCCCAGCGCTCTTCACTGGTAAACACAGCAACTATAGTTATTACCTGCCAATCACTAGATCAAGAAAATGATCTTAAAATTACTTTTATCTCATTTATTCAAATAAAGTACTGAAATACCATTCTCAAAACAAAATGTAAACAGAAGCATTTGGTAATGATGTCTACACACTCTGTTTGTCTGGATTATTTGATGCTTTTTCCTGTTTTAGTAACACAATGGCTAAGATATTGCATGTTTTTGAATGCTAGCTGAACCTTCCTGGAAGCCTATATACTGAAGAGATATTCATGCTTTCTAAAACTACCTTGTTAGGTGATCATCTATTGTAAAATCATTATAAAAATTCAACATATAAGACGGAAATTATTTTTTATTTAGCATTTCTCCTAGGGATGTAATTTTGAGTGATTTCTGAAATGCTGCCTGCATTTTCCTATATATTAGAAAGCTACCTGAAAAATATTTTATTTCTGGGGTGCAATTACAGACTTGTACTTTATATCAAATACTTTACTGTCAGATTAGACAGATCATTCAATGTTTCTCTGGAAGACTGTGAGAAAGTGACAAAATGGGAAGTTAGAACAGCAGTTAGTTGGTTTAGTTATAATTTTTTTAACTTTTGCAATTAAGTATCTGTCTTGAACTGTATTAATATTTTCAGATTTTTTCAGGGATTTTTCCCTGTGGTATTGTTGCTGTTGCAATATACACAATAGACACTTTTTTTATAGACTCACAGGACACGCTGAGTAGGAAGAGACCCACAAGGATCACTGGGTCCAGCTCCTGGCCCTGTCACTGGGCACCACAGGGAAGACATCAGTGCCTCCTCTTCCCCTCACGAGGAACTTGTAACTGCAGTGAGGTCTCCTCTCTTCTCCAGGCTGAACAGACCAAGTGACCTCAGCCCCTCCTCATACAGCTTCAGCTTCTCCTCAAGGCCCTTCACCATCTTTGATGCTCACCTTTGGACAACTTTTTTCCTTACTTTTGATTGTCATTTCCAAGCTGAGATTCAATTCCAAACATCACCCTGCAGAAATTAGCCTAGCTCTCCTCATAACCTAAGGCAGCATCAATGTCATTTGACTCAAACAACTCTTTTTATATAATATTTTGTGGATTAAAAAAAAAAAAAAAGGCTAACTAGCTGCTATTCTCATACATGCCAATAAATATTGTGAACTGGAAATCAAAGAATGGTCCTAGAACTAGACTGAGAAGTCCAAAGAAGAACAACAAAGACAGTGCATCGAAGACCAGGAATAGCACCAGGAAACAAGAGGAGAACAGTAACTTTTGTATCGGTGAGGCAAATGCCAAAATAATGTATTTGGCTAGAGCAAATGGATTTCTAGCAGAAGTAAAAAAATGAAGAATTAATTCCTCTATCCTCTTTAGAATATTTGCAAGACTGTTGAAATTTTTATTACATCAAATGACTTGAAGAACAATCTGTACAGCCTATCAAGTAGAAGGTTGAATAATGACTTTGTTACTGTTAAAAACCATCTTACTTGGATAGAGTGCTGGAAAGAAAAGGGCTCTTTAATGGCAAAAAAAATATAAAGGAAGCCATGATGGAACCTGAAGAGAGGTAGAGTCCATCTCAAACTAAAAGTTCCCATTAAAAAAAAAATTAACAGAAGTGAAAGAAAATAACTTCTGTAACAGTCTCAGTGGAATGGTGGATTTTTAAATCCACTTCAATATCCTTAAAATAAAACTGGATATTTTCTGAAAGAAGTGCTGTAACCAAATATTTAGTACAAATAAATTTTATTGACTGAAATGTGAGTGTTTAGTATATAGAGTAGATGAGCCTTGATTATTTGATTGTTCCTTCTGAATTTAACAGGTAGGAATCATAATTATAGAAAAGAAACACCTGACAGTGTATCTTCTGTGTGTAAATAAAGTAATGTAAAAAAACAATTAAAATGCTAAATTAAGATTACTATTTCTTCAGAGAAGAGACAATTAAACATGATTTCTCCTAAATATCAAAGCACTGTATGCTTAATCATTTCAACAACTCCATTCCTCTTCTCTTGGTTCAGTAACTTCATTTATACAAGCACTACTTTATGATCTCCTCCCACACTTTAACCTGTCACCTATTCCATCAGCTTTTATTCTTAAATGAAACAATTTTATCTCAAAATATCTAATAACATAAAATGTATTTCTCCACTAAAATCTATCTCCCTTCACATAAGACTGTATCAATTTTTATTTCTTGCATTGCAGTTTTCAGATTTGTAATAAGAACACGTTGTGGTTTAAACCTAGCAAGACACCTCATTCAACACAGCCAATTGCTCTCTCCTCCACCATCGGGATCGGGGAGAAACCAGAAGGGTAAAAGCTGGAAAACTCATGGGCAGCAATAAAAACTGTTTAATAGGGAAATAAAAAGCCACACACACAAGCAAAGGAAAACAAGAAATTAATTCACTGCTCTCCACGGGCAGGCAGGTGTGCAGCCATCCCCAGGAGCACAGGGCTCCTTCAATTGTAACAGTGTCTTGAGAAGACAAATGCGATCACTCCAAATGCCCCAGCCTTCCTGCTTCTTCTCCCACTTTATACACTGAGCACAATGTCACATGGTCTGGAATATCCCTTGGGTCAGTTTGGGTCACCTGTCCTGGCTGNAAACACCTCTATATTATCAACCCTCTGTTCAGCACAATTCCAAATCATTAGCCTATACTATCCACTATGAAGGAAATTACCTCAGCCAAAACCAGCACAGAAAATTACTAAGTTCAACTCCTTCTCCCAGCTTAGCGACAGAAAAAAAGTCTCCATCTGTGTTTTAAAAATATTTCAGTTTTAAATCCCTTTTCCTGTCCAGATATTCAAATACTTAGCAATAGTCTCATTATTTAATATCTGATTGCCATAGTGTTGCTTTGATGGCAGCTGTGGACTGCTCTTTTAAGAGGTGTGCCATCCTGTTGCTCATCTCACCCCTGCGGGTGACAACTTGATCACAATAATCTTGTCTCCACATCTCTATACTGCTTTACTATGTCAAATCAAAGTCCCATTCTTTTTGTCCCTCAACATTTTGCCTTGTTATTTAAACTGAATCTCCGAGGAAAACCAGCTATTTCCTTCCACCTGTGCTCTGCAATGACAGCCACTTTCATCTACCTTTCTGCCAATCCTTCAACCATCTCTGAATTCATTTTTACACTATTCTTTGCACATGGAGAAACCTTGTAAAGCTGTCTTAATTTTACCTTTCACTCCCTCCTTGAAGATTACTTCAGTTGTAATACCTACAAATCATTCCCATATGGCACTTATTAAGCAAGTAATAATCTCTGAGTTCTTCTCTCCCCATCTCTATTCATTATATTATTATCTCATCTTCTTAACTCTGTCCTGTTTGTCTGCTTTATCTTCCTCTGGTCTCCTGCCCAACAAATGTGATGTATGCTTTGCATAAAAAGAATCATCTCTGTCTGTTTAAACATCTAGGTAGCACTTTTTAAGACAAACCTCTCTGATTACTGCATGGCCTACTTTCTCCTGCAGTTAAAAGTTAAAAGCAAAGTAAACCCTACTACCTTTCAAGAAATCCAAGTGGATTGCTCAGGTCCTGAAGAACTAGAAACATAGGATAGTTATCTTATTTCTTTATCATGGGTTTTTAAGGCCACATGGTATTGAAATAATGCATAAATTATTTTTATGAATATTTAGTTCTTTGAAGTGCACCACAGAGGTTACTTTCAATTTTTCTTGTTCAAAAAAAGTAAAGCTGTGGTTTTATATTGAACAATTTTAGTTTGTTTCTCCATAACTAAATAATCCTTTATTACGGGTTCAACTTACAACTCTGCTGTGTACTGGGGAATGTGATCAGGAATTTTGTTGAGTTTCTGATTGGAGCAGTCCACTGTGGTCCCTTCACAGCGACATTTCTCAGGGCAAGCCAAATCTGCAAAGCAGTCTCCACTTAATTTGGATCTGTAATCTTCAGTGCCTGTAGAAGATTCAAGTCAAAACACAGATACTATGTCAATAAAGTATAAGATTTGCTTCTTGTGAGAGGGTTGAAAAGACGTCTGCAATGCAGATAACGAGTGGGCAACTTGGGAAATGTGTGATAAACTTTGTGATACTGAACAGACACAAGGGCTTCAAGAGAGGGTTAAATATAGGGACTTAAGATATGCTGGAAAAAGAAACTGAGACCAACTTCACATAGCAGGATAACATTAACTTGAGCTTTTCACAGCTGTACTTTCTGCTGATTATGTTGTCAGCCAATCTAGCCTTGTTTATAGCTAATCACACAAATGCAACTGTTTGTTTTAGAATTTGTTTTCTTTCTCTGTATCAAGAATAAATAGATCCTGAATGCCACCTTTTCTTGTTCTCTGGTAACAAATTTGAATTGTTCACTGGACTTCATTAACCTCTGTGGTTTTTTTTTATAGTCCCGATACTCCACATTATCTCAACAAATAAGTTGAAAGCCCTATTTTCAGCTTTAATTTTAAAACTGTGTGATCCTGACTTAAGCCTCAGCAGCTTGCCATGCTGTAGAAAGCTGCGTGACGTTCCATGGTGCTTGACAGAACCATGTTTTACTCATACCTCACAACCACATGGTTAGATCAAGCACAACAGAAAATCTCGCTACATTATCAAAACTGCATCCATTAGGCCAAGGATAAGAGCAAGGAAAAAAGGAAGGAGTAGGTATAAATTACAGAAGCATTTGAAGTTTAATACTTGCTTACATGACATGGCATTCTTATTACTGAATGTCCAGTGCCACAGTACCAGTATCACTGTCACAGACTAAACAAAAATACCATATATATAAAGAAAAAAAAAAAAGGAAAAAAAAAGGTGATCATTATGAAGAGGGGGGAAAGCCATCAAGTGAAATTTNCAAAGGTCAAAGGTCAAAGGTCAAAGAAAACATCCTAAACATATCAGGAAAAAACATCCAGTAAGGAACTGAGGGTGGGTGACAAAGAAAACAAAGAGAAGCCGAAAGGACCTGTGGGTTCTTCTTGGACAAAGGTGAAAAGACTGAGACTAGTAGAAGGTGCATCAGGGCTGGGAGGTACACTGTGATTTAGTTCAGACACTGAACTTTACTTACAGCCAAAATGGTGAACTCCTGAAAAAGTAAAGATAGCCAAGAAGGAAAGAAAGACAGAGTAATGCCAATTAAGACAAAAACATGAACTAAGCTCTCATGTTCTCTATTTAACTTTCATTTGATTAGAAGATGGTGCTGGGGCCATTTTGTTCAGCAGAAAGAAATAATAATTCATTCTGAGTGGCATTTAAAAATGAAGATAAGATTGGGGTTTATTACAGATTTCATTTAGGATGATGATCATACCTCCCATGAATTATTCTTCACTATTTTGAATGTGTTTTTAAAAGCTGCTCCCTGAACATATATAGGAG
>VZTT01053237.1:0-23808 GCA_013400855.1 Buphagus erythrorhynchus
TTTTCCCACTGTTTTGGGCATTAAGTGTTGCCATTATGTCAATTCTATGGGGACAGCTCAGAAAGCTCCCAACAGGCCCTGCTGACATCCAAAGCTCCACCAGGCAATGCCAAACACCTTTCAGGGAATGGCCAAGATCAATGGAATCATGGAATGTTTTGGACTGGAAGGGATCTCAGAGCTCATCCATCCCACCCCTGCCATGGCAGGGACACCTCTCACTGTCCCAGGCTGCTCCAACCTGATCCTGGAGACTTCCAGGGATCCAGGGGCAGCCACAGCTGCTCTGGGCACCCTTCAAAACCAGGAATTCCTTCCCAAAAATCCCATCCAGCCCTGCCCTCTGGTACTAGGAACCCTTTCCCCCTTGTCCTGCCCCTCCAAACCCTTGTAGTCTCTCCCCTATTTTTTTTTTTTAGATCCTTCAGGTGCCATCCTGGCTGCTGCCAGAGCTCAGCTCAGTTTTGGGTGCCCCAGCCCATCTTCCTCCCTCTGCCCTTCTCCAGCACATCCATTCCAGAAAGATCTGGAAGCAGTTTCAGCTCCAGCCAGGCTGGTTGTGCAATCCACCACTCATTTTTTCCAAGTCTCCACTGCCTATTTTAAGCACTTAGAAGGTCCTCACCAACTTTTCTGCAGTTGGAGAGAGCAGGAATCAAATACTTCGCTGGCAACAAAAAGGTGTGTCGTGTTATTTCGGGTTTTAAACCCAGACTCTCCAAAATGTCAACTGGAGAAAGGTAAGAACCAAGAGAAATTACTCCCCCTCACAAAAATCATAGTTTTAGAGGTTGCTTTCAAATGAGAGAAATCTTATAAAGATGAAGATCTTTAAATAAGTCACTTACAAATCCACTGAATATTTAACACCAACACAGCTGTTTCTTCATTACTTGGAAAAAACCAAACACATTTTTGCACAGCAAAACTAAAATTAAAAGAAAACCAGCAATTCCCTGCTGAAATTTAGCATTTTCTCTTCAGACTTTTCTATACTTAGATACCTGATATTTTCCCAAGGCCCAAAGCCTGCTCACAGGAGAGAATAAACACACAGATAGTATCTTTTTCTTTTAAATATGAAAAAATAGCAGCAATGAAGAAGTAACATAGTTGGCAATGATGGAGATACTGTAAATAGAAGTTGTTGACTTTGTATGTATGAAATTGCACAGCTTTAATACACTCACAAGGATGGTAACACTTCACAAGATGAGGAGTTTATTTGAAGACAAAATGAAGAAGACCTCTCTTGTGCTCAAATGCACTATTTTCACACAGGAGACTTAGAGAATAATACAAAATGCACGTATTCAATCACAGACAAGTTTCACCTTTTCAGAAACCCTTGGATTACTCCATCATCTATTTCTATACTTGTTCCTTCTGAGATTTAAAATTAATAGATGACAGCCTAAGAGGTTCAAAGAATATAGAACAAAAGCAGCCACAGAAATGTGTTGATTATTAATCATTCCTGCATTTCCATGAAGAGGGAGAAAAAAGAACCTGATCCTACTGAAATGACTCTCTTTGTGATGAGAAGACATCCTTTCATTTTCAATTTGCAGTGACCAAGCTTTGGTGGGAGCACAGCAGCTCGGATCAGAGCAGGGTTTTCGTGGTCCCCAAGGAGCTCCATCCATCCACAGCTCCATCCCAGCAAGAAACCAAACCTGGAGCCTGCACATTTAGCCTGGTGGAAGAACTCAGCTGAATTCCAGCCTCAGGCTGCCAATAGTTCTGCCATTCCACAGGTGGGGAAACTGAAGCACAAGTGAGCAGGGCATTGGTACAGAACAGGGAAATCTGCCCCTGGATCCCTGGCAGTGTCCCAGGCCAGGCTGGATGGGGTCTGGAGGACCCTGGGACAGTGGGAGGTGTCCCTGCCATGGCAGGGGTGGCACTGGATGGGCTTTAAGGTCCCCTCCCAATCCCAACCCATTCTAGGGTTCTATTCCAGGCCCAAAGATCTTGTAGCAATCCCATCCCTCTGCAGAGCAGCCCAGTCACTCAGGATCCAAACGCTGAACTAATTACATGACAAAATTTATTAGTGGTTTCTACTGTGGTGACGTCTGTTACCTCCCTGCTTTGTGCTGCTGCATCTTGTGTTTCAAGGGCTTTCAATGCCTTGCTTTTTAAAGCAGAATAAAGGGGGAAAATCACCCTTGCAACCAACATTTAAATTGAGAGCGTGCACCATTTGTGATCTAAATATATTTTAATTTTTATCTTAAAATAACCACCCTCAACTCCTATCTGCAAGACACGAGGGTAACCACCCTCTTGCTATTATATTCATTTATGCAAAGCCCTACCAATGGGAATTGCTGCTTCATTTGTTCAAGCTGTAACAACACAGGAAATAATGTAATTGTTATTAACTTGGAGCTGAGTTATCAAAGCAAAGGGAGAAGACTGAACAGAGATTTCAGAGAGAGAAAAATTATATATCTGAGAGCTGGACACTGAATATCAATGTCTGCTAAAGCTAAAGCTGACCTGAGAAATGCACCTTTAAGTAAACACCTTGTGTTCCAAAGAGCTCAGAACACACCAGTGTTTGTTTTATTTCTACACGTAACCTCTTTGGTCTCCTTCAAAAAGAAAACTGCTACTCGAAAAGAGAGAAATATTTAGACATTGGATATACAGGCAGTTCCAAAAGGAAACATTTGCAGGAAAGACCAGATGCTTTTTTCTATCTCTGGTACTGAGGGAAGATGCTGCGTGAAAACACAGAGCCAGAAGGGAGAGCAGCACAAGTAGAAAGGAAAAAAAAAACCCTAAACCCCTCTGATTTAACTACAACATTTCCCATCTGACATCCATTCAGGCTAAAAAAGCAAGAAAACCATTCCTCCCCTTGCCATCACGATGGGTAATGGGCAACACTGGCTACAAGAGATCTGAGATGACAAAACAGAGCAGGTTCCCCAAAAAAAGCTGTTAAGGACACAGTGAAGGCACCAGGCACCCCTGGAAGCATTAAGGTACAGCCTCATTTATGGACACAACAGATAATTTCAACCAGGAGAAGCTACTTAAGAAGCATCTCTTTATAAATCATCAAAACATCTTGATGGCTCCTGGCTAATAACAGATACAAGTCAGGAAAAAAAAAAACTCTTCACATTGAGGAGAGGGGAAAAAGAGAGGGAAAAACCTCAAGTGAGGGGTTCAGATCTGCACAAAATGTCAGTTAACCCAGGACCCCAAGGAAGCTGCTGGTCCCAGTGAGTGTTTGTGTCTTAGCTCAGCTCCATCTCTGGTGCAGCATGAAAAGAAACCCTGAACAAGAGACTGAAGGCCATCCCTTTCTCTTCCTCACAAGCACTGAAAATCAATTTTTACACACAAGGAGAAGGATTCGTACTTTATATGCAGGGAATTCAGCAGACTGATGTCATATGAGCTGCAGAAGCATTTTTAAGTAAATTGTTGTGGCTCTAGCCTTTGTCCAGCCTGAGAGCTGGATCCTTGACCCAGGAAGCCATTCCCAATCTCCATTTTCATAGTTTCCATGACAAATCTCCCTGTGAGACACCAACACAATTCTCAGGACAGGAACCCTGCGATGCTCCCTCCTCAAAATCTTTGGGGCTTTTCAGCCTACATTTCACCCTGGCAGTAAACCAAAGCATATTTATTTTCTGGCCAAATTTCATTTAATTTTGGCTGCTCACCCCTTGGGTTTCACTCTCACATTTGCTTCTTCACTTGCTCCTGCTTTTCCGGATTAAAGTTCCTGCTGAAAACAGGGCAGGAAGTGGGGGCAGGACGCAGGGAAAGCTTGGAAGCTCTGAGCACAGGAAGAACAAGGAAGATCAAATTTCAATCCCCCTCTGGAAGCACCACTGTTGACCAGCATGGAAAGAATACTGTTGTGCTATTAGACAAGAGCTGACTGAACAGCATAATAAAAGTCACTTCTGTTTAAAAATGTCTCGTGTGCATGTCACAAGGAATGAAACACCACAGCATCATGCAAGAGAAAAGGCAAATTTTTCAGCTGTTCAATAAAGAAGCTCCATTTTCAGCTCTTAAATGGATTTGGCTTAAAGAAAAACTGCATTGCTAAAAAAAGACGTAGGGAGGTTAAATAAATATTTGATAATATTATTGAGGTCTTGGTTGGAAGAATGGAAGAAATTATAAAATTGAATTTAGTGCTTCAATTTCTCTTACGCTAATGAAGCACTTGGGATCCCTTGCCTGAATTACTTGTTTGTTTCCTTCCTTCTGCACCAGGTGCTGCCCTGCTGAACTCCCAGCCCACTGCCTCCTGCAGAATTCCAAATGCAGGTTCCCAGGGCTGGCAGCCCTTGGAGAGCTCCCTCTGCTCACCCCTCCCTTCCAAGGGCAGAATTCACTCCATTTCTGGCATTAGACCTGAAGTGACCCTTCCAGCACTCCATTATTTCTGTATCTAACCTATTCATTTTTACAGTTTCATGCCATGATTTTCTTCCCTCTCCACATGAGCATGGCAGAAGAGAATTTCTTCCTCTCCCAGCAGTAAGAGAATTTTTCCCTCTCCCAGCAATATCTGCAGGCTCCTCTGTCCCACAGCTACCAAGATCCAACACTGGTCATTGGCATTCCTGCTCATTTCCCTCCTGGATTTTCTCTCATACCTTTCTGGAAGTATAAGAATCTTCACTCGATGCTCTGCCAGAAAGCAAAACTGGAAAAAAATAATTACTGGTTTTTAGCAATGTTTCTTTTTCTGTATTTTCCAAGGCAGCAACTGCACTTTTTGTCACAGCACAGCACTGACAACTCCTTTTCTAACCACAGTTCCCACACCATGGATGCCTCCCTGTCGCACTGCCACGTGCCCACCCTCCTCCTCCTGCATGCAGCCAACTGAGAGCAGGCTTGGACAGACCCTCAGTGAATTCCCAAGCTGGTGTCTCCTCTGCAGAGCTCACAGAGCACAGCCAGCTGTGACCAACACCGTGGGCAGGCATGGGCAGCACCCAGGAGGTCTGAGCTGCCACAGATGTTCAGCCTTCCAGAAACTGGCTTAATAAAGCAAAGATCAATGCAAAAAACCTAGGCCTGCCTTAACCATGGGTAACAACACCCTGGAGCTGAACAGAACAGAGTCCTGCTGCCCAGCTGTGCTGCAAACCCAGCAGAACACCTCTGCCCACATCTGTCCTGAGTCTGAAGTTTTACTCCTTGCTTTCTCCTGCTGGGCTTGAGCCTTTCACATCCCAAAGGCCTCTCCCTTCTCTCCACTTTAAACAGTCCCCATCCTTTTTGGCAGGGGCCCAGAGATGCTCTGCTGAGGCCCATCAAGTGATGCAGCTCAATCTGTCCAAGCTCGCTCAGGCGCTGCTTCCCCTCCCAGGAACACAGCACGGAAAACGCCAACAAATCATGCAGCTAATTAAAACCTGGCCTCCAGAACGTAATCTTAGCACTGAAGGCTGCACTCTGGAAGTCATTTTAATAAGCAGGTTGTGCTGACAAGGTGTATACACCCCGTAAACACAAGTGCTGCTGTATATTGCCTCTGCAGCAGCAAGGCAGAGCGCTACAGCACAGAGTAAAACAGCCAAGCACTTCTAAAAACCACAATATTCCAGTCTGACAGCACTTAAGAGTTAAGCTGTGCCAGCACCGCTGCTGAAACACAATCCATGGCTTTAGAGATCAAAAATGAAAGTGGAAAATAGTCCCAAAAGCAGCAGAAGAGGCAGAGCTGAGGAGCTGTGCGTGACCAAATAAGGGAAGCGAGCGGCGGGAGCCAAGGCAGCAGAGCCACGCTGGATCCGGGACGGCAGACAGCTGGATCCCAGCAGGATGGGAAGCAGCCAGCCCTGCTGGGCTGCACTGCACTGCAGATGGCAAGAACAAATGTTCTGCAGCCCTGGGAGGAAGCAGAGCCTGCCAGGATGGGCCTGCAGCGTTCACCGCTCTGGCAGCACATCCTTGGGGGGCTCCGTGGGGCTGGAGATGCAGGGTGGCCACTGCCACCAGGCAAACCCCCAGAGACTGTCAGAGACACACCCAGGGGGCACCTGCCATGTCCTGAAGCACCTGAGAGCCACAGAACCACTGGGGTGGAAGAGCCCTTCAAGATCGAGTCCAACCCAGCCCTCACACCTCAACTCTACCATGGCACTGAGTGCCACATCCAATCCTTTTATAAACACATCCAGGGATGCTGACTCCACCATCTCCCCTTGCAGACCATTCCAGTACTTCATCACTTTCTGTAAAAAACTTTTTTCTAACATCTAACCCAAATTTCCCTCATCTTCCCTTAAGGCAAAGCCAGTCCCAGCTCCCAGGGATGCTCCATGTGTCCCCCAGGGATACAATTCCCCTGCTGCACAGAGCTGCCCACGTGCTTCCACACAAACAGAGCTGCTAAAGACAAACTGCTCCTTTTTCAACTTCAACTGAGCTGTTGTTTTCTTCTCTCTTTTTTAAACGCATGGACATAATTCAATTTATTTCTGCCTGCTCTACCAGCTCATTGTCTTCCAGCAAAAGCAGCGGAACACACGATCATCCATCTCAGGGATGTTTCATACACGCTCCCAGTGTGAGCCTTCTGCAGAAATAAACACTCTGTTAATTTGCTGTCTATTTTCCAACAGACAGAGCAGCTTCTCTGGCTCCTTGGTTTACTACAGCTGATTATCAGCTGAGAACAGGATGTAAGAGCCCACAGGAGCACCAAAACTTCATGGGATAAGCCAAGGAGTTAAAACACACCTGCAAAGAAAACCACAAGTTTCACTTCTTTAACTCCATGTGCAGCTACAAAGCAAAGAAGTCTGGGTTTAGGTGCTGACAATGCCTCCCTCATTGCCCTGAAATCCTGGAGACAAAAACAACCAATAAAAAGAATATCCTGTGTGCATGCCTGAAAACTCTGCAGAAAATAAATGTATTCAAGCTGCTTTGTGCTACAGCTATTTAAAAACTTCCTTTTATACAAAGAACAATAATTAGATATTTTCACTGTTTTCAGCCATCTTTCAAGCTGCCTTACTGACACAATGATAACACATGAATCAGTGAGGGAGAAGGCTGGATTCAGAAGTGATGGATGGGCTGAGAGAATTATTAAATAACACCAACTGCACCACTGAAGGCATCCTACACTCACATCCACCCAGAGTCAGCAAAGAGTCATCTTGGCTCACAAATACCACCTCTGTCAGTAGCCTCAAAGCAGAAATAATCTTCCAAGTTGAGAAAAATGAACTGAAATCTTCTTTTAACACTGTCTGCTCCTTTCTGTTCTCTTCCTTCATTTGTTTCAATCACTGTCTTTATTTCCAATTATTAATTCCATCATAATTGCATTAGAACTGCTTTCTGGTTGTGTCAGGTGGTCCAGTCTCCACTTCCAGATCTACACCAGTTTTGTGCCTTGATTTCAAGTTCCAGATTAATTTAATCAGGTTTCAGCTGAACTTTCCATTTCTGCACAAAATCCTGGCATTCAGAAACAGCAGAAGCGACCAAAAAAATCTGATTCCATCCCACAGCTTCGATAATATCAATTTACAACTGCAGATCTGAGTCTGAAATAGTGATATGTGGCCAAGGCAGCCACACTCAAATTTAGTCCCACAGAAGGGCTTAACCCTGGTGGTTTCACAGCCAGGTTGGAGCATTCCAAAAGCTCCTGGAGCCCTCTCTGGCCCTGCTGTAAATTGAGGGGGAGTTGTCACAATTTCACCACACCTGAGAGGTGCCACTTGCTGGTTCCAGCCCCTAAAATCCAGCCCTTGGCACCCTGGGCTCCAGAAGGGCTCAATGCCCCTGCCAGCTCTCCCACAGGGGAGGTTTCAAACAATGCTTCCCAGATTTATGACTCCAGAGGAAAATTCCAGCAGCACGAGGTAGCACCAGACCATGTCACTCACCTGTACACCACAGGAATAATTCTTACCCACAACAATTCCAGCCTCTGGAAAAAGCAAGATTCTCAACCTCTCAATCCAACAGGTAACTCCCATGTGATAAACCAGACACAAGTTAAGAAATCTGGATTGCAAATGTCCTTGGTGTTAGAGATGCTCCAATAGTAGATTCTGAAGTAACAACTGTTTCAGCAAATCCCAAGTGAAACCCAGAAAACCGATGTTATCCAAAGGCTCCATCATGGAAAGTGCCAACAGTCCTGATGAAATATCTGACCCTTATTCCAAGATAAATGGTAGAAACAGAACAAAAATTCCCCTCAAAACATCTGAGGATATGGAAATTATGTTCAAAAACCCCAAAAAAACTACATGAAAAAGATGTGAAAGGCTGATTATCTGCAGTTTCCTGAGCTTTTCAATCTGGATGAGCACTTGAGATTTTCCATGTGTATTTCCCATTTTAATGAGGTGCTGTGAGGAGGACACCACTGGAGCAATGAGGTAAATTTGTCTGCCAAGTCTTAGCTTTTAAAAGGTGAACTTGACAATACCAACCATGCCTTCTCTTTGCCCATTGTAAACATTCCAGAAACCTGCTAACACACAAACTGCATGTTAGGTATTTGCAGAACAAATCCACTGTTTTTTATTAAAGACCACTTATGATACTAGATATAAGTGAAATGAAAAACTTCTTCAATAAAGGATTATGAGTCTGAACAAAAGATATTGGCTGGCACAAACTCAGTGAATTGTATTTCCACAGTCTCCAGCCCTTGCAGAAACAGAACCATTAATGAACACAAGTGTCACTGGTGCCCTGTGGCAGCACTTCCACTGTGCAGATTTCCCCTCCTGCTCATTCAAAAAGCTTTGAACGCTTTTTTTACGAGGTGAAGCCATCACAAGTGTGGTTAAAAACGTGACAAAAACTCCGTATTCGAGGAGAACCAGATGAGCTGCTGAAGAAACACGTGCACTGCAGGGCAGTTCCTGAGCCAAATGGCTTCTATGACACTGTGAGAATAATGCTGTGTGTTTTACAAGGCAATATTGAGCTGGAAGTGTGACAGCAAGTCAGAGCAGGGACAGAACAGTGCTGCACACAGGGATGGAACAGATCTGCTATTCCAGCCCTGAGCTGCACTACTACAGACACTGCCAAGTGTTATAATTTTCATGCACATTATCTCCATTTCTTTGATGTAACATGTCTGGAAAGTTGTCATCAGCTTGCCCACACTCTCAGACACTGTGTCCCACGTCTGGGGACACAAATGACCGCTAAACTGAGAAAGCTTCCAGCCTTCACTCCAGGGCTGCTCGTGGATTCTGAGTGACTTCCAACACCCCAACCTCACCCCAGAGAGCAAGATTCTTATCAAATATCCCTGTGTGGTACTTTTCTTAATAAATACACCCAAACAGCTGCTGAGTACAAGCCTTGAACGATATGCCTGCTACATACACAAATCAACTTTTTCACTAAGAATGTTTAAACTGAAACTGTTGGTAAACCCACTGTGACGGAGCAGATGGATCCGTCAGTTCACCATCAGAACACCCCTTTGCTAGATTGAAAATCTGCAGAGGACTTTCAAGGAAGTAACAGATTAAAAATTTGCAGAAGACTTTCAAGGAAGTAATAGAGTTACTCTGCACATCCTTGAAGGGGCACACCACAAAGGGGCAGAATCACAGGATGAACTAGGTTGGAAAAGACATTTGAGATCAAGTCTAACCTGTGACCAGACATCTCATCAACTAAACCATGGCACTGAGTGCCAAGTTCAGTCTTTATTTCAATGGGTTTAAACAGTGCAGAAAAGCACACAGGATAGGCAAGGAACTTGACTAAACCTAAAGGTCCATGAAGGCCACCATGCCCATGAGGTTCCACCCTCCTGAGCAGAGCAGGGAAAGCCACTTTGCTCACAAAAAAATCTCCTCCCTTGCCCACAAACCATCGGAGCTCTCCCCAAGGAACGTGCAGAGCTCTGGACAGAAGCTGTTCCCAGGATTGCCTGCAAGAGCAGCCTTGCAGGAGGATCCTCCCCCAGTGCCCCAGGCAGCTGGCTCCTGCCCACTCCCACCCCACGCTCTCCTCCATGGCAACCCCTCCACGCACTCCGGGAAATTCGGGAGAGAACACGAGGTGATGGCTGAGAGCTCAGCCCTCGCACAGCACAGGCACCAGGAACTGCTGCAGAGCCAGGGCAGCACCCCAGCAGCTCAGCCCCTGGAGGAATTCCAGCCACAGCTTGGGCTGGCTCCATGTGGACCCCAAAAGTCCCAGCTGGGAGCTGGCAGTGGCACCCAGCACAGCATACCCTCACAGGATGCTGTGTCACAGCTCCATCACAGATGGGTGAAGAATTCCTGTAGATCCATGCCTGAATAAAAGGTTATTCCACTGGACATCTTCCTATCCCAACCATCATAAATATCCAGCCCCTATCATCTATTCCCACCATCCTCAGGCTTCTGAGTGTCAAGCAGGGATAAAAACATTATTGCAGCCCAACCACAGCCATGTGGTTCCCTCCTGTACTGCCCATTAGTTCTGGTTTGTGTATACTGACACACAAATTTTGAATTTTTTGCTCAAAAATGCCCTTTGATACATTCAGGAACTCCCACTAGGTCACCTGACTGCTTCAGCAAAAGCTCTGTCCAGAACCAACTCTCTCCACACCATTCCCAAAGAGCCTGAGGCCATAAAACAGCACAAGGCAAACCTCACCCTCAAGAACATTTAGTGCTGTACAGACGAACTCAGCATTTATCTGGAACAAGAATCTAGATAAGCTTACCTTTACAACTGTAAAATAATAAATATTTATAAACAAACATTCTCCTTTCTACTTACCAATATCAGGGCCCTATGCCTTTACACTTTAAAAATCTAAATATTGGAAGCATGGTTTAAATTAGCACAGTGCACAAGATACTGCCAGTGAATTATCCACCAATAAAAACCACATTTGGAGGTGGGAGAAACTCTGGGAGCTTCCAACACGCGCCACAGAACAGATATTCAAAGTAGCTGAGTCACTGTGGTTTTCTGAAATGAGCCCCCAAACAGGACTTGAAGGAAGGAACATTAAGTGACAGGCACTTCAAAATCTCTGACAGATAAAAGTTTTTCTTTTAAAGTTCCTGAGTTTTTCAGTCTAAGGCTGCAACTTCTTTGCTTCACACTTTTTCTCCCTTTTATTTTTGGTTTTTGAATACTTTGATATCCAGCTCCCAACACAATGTTTAACTTCAATCCTGCATTAAACATCAGAGCAAGGAGCAGGCTCAGCAGACTTCTAAAAAGCCAGAGCAGACAGGCCAATCCAGCATTTCTGCACAGAAAAGGTACAAGAAAGAACAGCAAATGTAAACATTGGAAACACCTGCAGGGAACACAAGGTACAGAAAGATGGAATTAATTCAGTGTGAGATGCAGAGAGCTCCCCTCAATCCCTCACTGGGTTTAGGCAGGAACAAACCTCAGTGCAGGATCACAAAGATCCTCAGTACAGAACAAATGTATGCAGCCATCAGGTATTAAAATAACACTGAGAGCTCAAAGAAAGTAATTTCTGCTCAGAAAAATCCCCTGGAAAGGGCCTGAAAACAAGAACCATTTTTTATGTTGGTTTTTTTCCTTCCCCCAAAGAACTTCTTGTCTGAGGTTTTGAGTTGTGCTTGTTTTTTCTGCTGAATTTCAGAAAACAGAAAAACTTGGATATTTTTATATTCCTTCTCAGTAAGGGATTCATGGAGAAAGTTGGAAGAACAGAATATTTTCTCCTGTTCAACTATGAACATTGTTTTATTCATTAGTGGGAAGAATAAAACTCCATGTGGACTCCACATCTCAAAACCTTCAAGGTTTTTCCTCCCATCCTTACATCCCTCCCCCCATTTAGGGGGTGCAGAGGCAGCCCAGGGAATTGTGACACCCCTCTGGAAACACATCCTGAAACAGCTCAGCCTCAGCACAGCTGCAGGGCTTCCCCTCAAGCAAACACTCCAGAGAGACAAAGAATTAATCACATTTCTCCCCTTTACAGCTCTCCCTGCTGCTCCTCTGCCTTCAAGGTCCTCCCAGTATTGCTCAGCACTGAGCAGCTGTGGTGATGCCTTCTGATCTTTCAAGGTAACTGCACCTAAATACTAAAATATAAACATGAAAACACATCCTCTCAGTTATTTTTGCATCAGATAAAAACTACAAGTTAAATGTCAACCATGATATTAAGATTAAAAGGAGTGCTGTGAACTGTTAGTAGATAATTCACAGCATAAGCTACTACAATTAAATATAAAATCATTTCTAATACTGTACTCCTTTCTCCTACAATGTTTATTTGTTTATATATACATATAGAAATACATACATGAATCTGTAAGAAGACTGCAACACAAATAAGCTGTTAAAGCCCAGAGTTCTCTGCAGGCAAATTCTGATCCCAGTGCAGAATTATCATCTGTCAAGTTGCCCAAATCTTAACAGAACACAAAAACTTGCAGCACATGACAGGCTGCATATGGAAAAAATTATATTTGGGATTAAATCTTATAGATAATATTTGAAGGATCTTCTCCTCATTGTCATTCTTCATGACCAAGGCCATCTGCCTGACAGGGAGTGGGAGGAAAGAAATTCTTCACTTATTTTAAAGCTTGTCAATGCCAACCAAGAAGGTTATTTGTAAAATCTATATTGCCTTCAGATTTACCTCCAATCCCCAAGGCTGGAGCTCGGGGTGCTGCCATCCCTATTTATTGAGGGTGCACTTTGCAGCAGGGGAGGATTATTCTCCCTACAGAGCCACTATCCCATAACACTGCCAAATGCTCCTACAGCAAACAGAATTTCTAGTGCCCAGGAAAATGTGGTGATTGAGTCCCTCTTACAGGACCTCAATTTCTCATCAGTTTTTGTGGCAATCACCTGAGTATGGGACATTATTTGCTTTTCAATCAGCAAGGAAAATGCACTTCTGAAGGTCAGAACAAGGTAAGTCAACACTACCCCCAGCAAAGCTGCACTAAAGTGTTTGCTCCAAAAAACCTCTTTGCTCAGCCCTGGTGTTAAGACATGAACAAGAAGTCAAAGGCACCTGGATGCATTTGCCATAAAAATCCAGTTCAGTGTTCAAAATCCAGTTCAAAGCATGTGAAAATGCTGTGGGTGGGAAAGGCTCTGTGCTGAAGCCATTTGTGACCAGGCAACATCACAGATCCACCACTCGGTGCTGGTAACTCAAAGCTGTGAGCCTGCAGCATTTGCCAGATCAGCACTGCAATTCCTGCTTTTGGGAGGAGTTTGGGAAAGCACCAAAGTCAACACCCAGCTCAGCCCTCCCTGCTCCTGTCCTCCCCTCCAGAAGGGACTCAACTCCTTCCACTCTGGTGCTGGTTACACTCTGAAAATGCTCACATTTACTCCCCTTTCTCTGACACAGCTTTAGGGCAGCAGGAGCAGCTGTGGCTGGAATCCCCAACCCACACCAGCCCCTCTGGACTGGGTCCCAGGAGTGCTGGGCCACCACCAGCCCAAATCTCTGCCCCTGGGGCTGGCCAAAGCCAACTGGTGCTGGCTGGGGACCACGTGCTGCTCCAAAGGGGAGGGAAAGCATTTTTGCAGCTCTAGCTCAGATTTTTTCCTTTTCAGGATGGCTGCTCCCTCACTTCCTCATGCCTGCGAGTTCTGTGTTTATTTTTTCCTTGTATAATTTTTAACCTCGACAAATAAAAGGGTTGACATTCGCTAAATGCAAGGTCTAAGTGCTACCAGATTGCTTCTGCATAGCACAGCTCTCTGTATCCTCGGTAAAACCCAGCTCAGGCATAATTAGTTCTGGTTCAGGCAGAGGAGGATCCTGTAGCAGTGCTTTCAGCACTCTGCTGGTTTCTCTGCTGTCAGGAGAGCTTGCAGGAGATTTCTTACTCTGAACATCTCACTGAGAGCTACAGAAAGGCTCTTCAACCACAACACAAGGAGTTATGTTTTCACTGAACTTCTGTACATTACATAATCAAAACAGATGATAATTGCCAACACTGGGGGCTCAGTGCTGACTATTTTCACAAGCTGGGAATGAAGAAGTGTTAGCCCTAACACATAAAACCCCTTGAGTCCCTGTCTGACTGAATAGTTGTTCATTAGAATAAAACTGTCGAGGAACACTGCACTCGGTGTCAATCTGTAATGGCTATTCTGGTATTTCCACACTCATCTGAGACGTAAGGCAAGCAAGGAAGGAAACTGTTTATTCCTAAAGATCCAGTCAGGTGCTTTTCAAGACTGACCTCAAAGCAGCAAATTCCTCTCTAGATGGCAAAAAAATGCAAAGCAGTTTTCAGAGACAAGAACCTTCAGCAACAGCTCACTTGTTTCCTGGAGCTTGGATCACAAACTCTCAAGCCAGGCAGGAAAGACTGGAGGTTTTTATCTACTCAGGCCCCAAATCACCAGGAGCTTGACAGATCAGCACTGGCACCTCCATCTCCACCCAGCAATGTGAGGAATGCAGCTGGAGGTGCTGGAACTGCAGCAGGAACTGGAGAGGGATCACACTCAGGTGCTGACACATCAAGTACCACGCTTGATTCTGAAGGATGAATCCAGATCCTGCAAGAAGGGCAGAATATTCCACATCTCCAGCAGTGTGGGAAGGGAGGAAGGTGTGAGTGGCACGGAGTGTTTGCTGAAGACACCTGGCAAGGTCTGCCTTCCCTCACAGCACATTTTTATGGCTGGCTCTGCTGGCAGCCTCTCCACTTTCCTTCTGACTCTCAAACACAAGCACTCACAGCTTCAGCTCCCTGACACACCACCACTGCAGTCAGGACTCTTGCTCAGTGAAGAAAAGGCTGCCCAGAAAATCAGAAGTGAAATTATTTAACTTCTGGGTTGGGTTCCTCTTGGACTAATGACTTCCATGTGGCACTTGGGCACAGCACCTGTAAGGCCTCCTTGATACAGGTACTTGGCATATTTATCTCTTGTCTTCTTAAGTAAATACCCTAAACTGAAAATATTTTTGAATTGTAACTCATTTCAAAGTATAAAGCCTTCTTTTTTAAGTAAAATAATTGAAGTTTTTTGTATAACTTCCTACTATTCCAAGCAGCACAGAACTTCACTGAGTCCTAAAAGCAAGAGCAGGGAGATGATCCAGAACAGACTGAAGAGTTTGACACAGATGAGCTCCCCAGGGGTGTCACAGAGCATCCACCTGCTCCCTCTGAACAACCAAACACATCAAGGGATGAGAGGAAATCAAACCTGGCCACACAAATGTCCAGGGGAAAAAGCTTGAGAGGCCAGGTTTGGTTCCCTAAAGCTTACTGGGGAGCACAGACCTAAAACCAGAACTCCTGAAGCATCAACATGCAAATCTGGATGTGAATTGGAGGATGCAGGAGCAGGGATCACACCTTCCCCGTGTGCTCAGCACGAATCACCAAGCCAAGGGCAGCCAAGAGGCTGTGCCTGAAGCTCAGCCCTGCAAGTGTCAGCACTTCCAAACTGGAAATGCTTTTCTGAACCAAACCTGAGCGAGTTTGGCAGCAAATGTTTGTGCTTCCACACATCCAGCACAGCCCACAGCTAAGTCCTGGGAATGTCTTTAAGGGATCTACAGCTGCTTTTGACTGAATAAAAGCACTCTGAATCTCAACTGCAAAGCCCTGCCACAAGAGGTGATGATCCACTGCTAACTCTAACGCACTGGCTATCAAAATCCAAAACCTCCCAACAAATTGGGAAGCATCATTTAGATGATCCTTGTCTACAAAAAATATTTCCCCATGTATTTGGCTGTCTCAAACACCCAAGAGCAGGTGAACACAGCTCCAAAGAACTCCAAAGAGAAGTGAAGAACAGACAGCCCACCCTGCCTCCCACCCCAGCCTTGCCTATTCTGTATTTTTTATATTTATACCAAAATAACCAACTTGCACTTAAGAAAACAATAATTCATCACAGCTCCTGTACTGCAAAGAAACAAATCTTTGGTAGGTAACCACAGTTGGATAAAATCTCGCCCAGGGACAGGTCAGTGAGCCTGGGTACAATAAATGCACTCTCAGTGAGGTGTTCTGGACTGCCAGCAGGATTTTACACCCCAGACCTTACCTGAGGCTCTCCCTTAAGTCTCTCAGCACTTTAGATAATGAATGTACAGCTCAAGATGTTCCCAGTACCTGGGAGACTTCTGTCCTCACACACAGGGTTTTTCCACACAATTTATGACATTATCCATCTGCCTGCATCCTTCCAAAGGAGTGAGACAGAGCACTGAGGCTGTGCTGGCAGAACACACAACACCCACCCTCAAGTTTACCTGAAGGTCCTCTGGAAGCACTTGGGATTGATGAGAGTCCAGCATCTCAACCTTGCCAGCTCACAGAACAGACTCTGAGAGCTTTTCAAAAGGAACACAGCAAAAGAGATGGGGAGCACAGAAGAACACACTTGACTACTCTAAATATTAAGCAAGCCCCAAATTTTAATAACTTTGCTATATTAAAAGATAGGCACCAATGTCACCCCACCCCCACAATTCATCAAGGCATTTCACTCCCTTGGGCTCTTGTGACTAAGTATAATATTTCATTAAATATCCTGTTCATACTGGCTTATGTACTAGGGAACACACTAATTTTAGAAAACTGATTAGCTAGTTCTTTCTAACCGAATGTTATTGTAGCTAAGGTCAGATTTTGCACTGAAACTATGGCAACAAAGCCACAGTATTCTTTTGTCTACAAGGTTGGGACCAGGTTTATTAACAGAACTGCTCTACTTAATAGCTCAGCACTGCTTTCTGGCAATCCCTTCCTCGATCCTACCTGAAATACCCTGAGCTTTCCACAGGGAAGAGGCTCAGACCTGCAGGAGTTGAGAAAGAGTAAGTGTTCAAAAGAGCATTTTGCTCATTTCTTCAATTTTAGGACACAGTCAACCCCCCTTGTCCCACACAGAACTCATTAGAACAGAACTGGCCCCATTTGCAGAGGGACCAAGTGCACAGATCAAACTTCTCCCAGGAGTTCAAATAAATCCCCCCTCCCTCCTCTGCTGTACCTGAACCAACAGATTGGGTTTCACACAGCGTTCCAGTTATGAATATTAATGGCACTTTCTGTTCCAGAGGGGCTTTGCTCTGCCTTCATCTCCATGCAAACCATCCCAATGAAAGCCCTTGAAGCCCAGAAGTTGGCAGACAGCTGTTTGGGCACAGAGCAGCAGGGAGACACAGCCCAGCACTGGGCTGCAGCCAGAGCCAGCTCCTCCTCACTGTCCCCAGCTGTCACACCAAGCTGGACAGACCCTCCTGATCTGTGCCAGACCCTTCCCCCTGATCCCAGTACCCCCTCAGGGGGACACAGGAAAAATCCTAACCACCTTAATGAATTATTTAGCCAGTCATTTATCTCTGCTAAGCACATCAACACAGAATCCCTGCAGGGTTTGGGTTGGAAGGGACCTTAAAGCTCCTCTAATTCCCACAGGGACACCTCCCACTGTCCCAGGCTGCTCCAAGCCCTGTCCAGCCTGGCCTGGGATGTTCCCAGGGATGAGGCAGCCACAGCTTCCCTGGGTAACAAAGCACCACAGACACTCAGGATGCCTTTGGGATATCCTGGTACTCCATCACAAATCATTTCTGACTGCACCACAAACTTGTCTGGCTTCACAGGCCAGTAAGGAACCACTGCAAGAGATGCAAGAAATCAAAGAAAAACAGCTTTCCAACTCACTCTGCACGATAAAAAACCCAACCAACCCTCCCTCTGATTCTTGCACTCCCCTGATCAGGGTGTCCCAAGCCTTAGCAGATATAAACAAACTTGTCTGCATGAAAAAGCAACACTTCCAACTTCCCAGCTTTTTTTAAATACCTAAATGCTGCAGTGACAATTGTCCCCAACATCTGCTTGCACGTGGGCTGCAGTGGGCTAAAGTTTCACAACTCAAAGGCAGGATCCAGGATTTTTTCATCTTATAAAGGGCAGCAAATTCAAATGCATACGAGCAGTTGGCAGTTTTCTAGTGCAGCTCTATAAATACTGAAAGATTCCTCATCAAGGCAGAAAAATGTATTTTAGATTTAACTATATCCTAATTCAGCAAGACTGAAAGATTTTTTTTTACTCAAAATGCTCAATGCTTCAATTTTGAATAAAAAAAAGAATTATAGGCACAACAACAGACTGTATTTTTATCATTTTTTTATTCCATCAAACAACCTAAAAGTTTATTTTGATTTTACACTTCTTTTTGATTTTTAATCTTTTTGAAAAGGGTTTTTTTCCTTTTTCTGGTGTTTGGCTGTATAACAGAAGTTGGTAAGTGGGTATTCACTATTATGCTCCACTTTCTACTTCTGGTATTCAGCACAGGCATTTTAATCTGACTTGGACATCTCAAAATTGGAAAGGAGTTTCTATTGCAAGTGATGGATGCCTGCAAGAAGATTTTGGCCTCAGCACTCAGGCACTCCCCAAAGTTCTGCTTCCTGCATGAAAAACAAATCCTGCTATTTGAACTGTTAATATCAGAGGGGGGAAAAAAAGCCATATTTAGACTAGTTTAAATTCTCCTTAAAGGAATCTAGGCACTTTAATAATTAATGCATCCAAGCATTTCAGCAGCATTAGAAACTCCATGTTCAGAAGGAAAAGAAGCCCAAACTTGCTGTGCAGCTCAGGTCTATCCCATCCTCCTCACCATTCCAGCTCAAACCTCTGCAGAACACCCACTCCAGCTCAGCTGAGAGAGTCAAACAGCTCAGGCTATTTCACATCAAAGTTTAAAAAGCTGATATCATCCCTTTCACCACAGCAGACCAGGGAAAGTGTGTGTGGAGAGCACCAGGATCCAAGGCTGCCCACTTACTGGAAGCTGAACAAGGAACCTCAGGCTGGTCCCACAGAAAATTCGTGACAAACACAGGGGGTGGCACTGAACCCCCCCACAGCCTACAAAGGGCACTCATCTGCTGCTCATACTCCTCCAGAATTAACAGGCAGAGGGACCTGGTTATCTGTTTCAGCTTGTTTTTTAATTTTCAGAAGTGTTTGGGAAAATTACGTATGTGACCCTTCAACTGAAAGAATCCCTAATCTCAGCTCTGATGCCAAACTATAAACAAGCTTGCCCTGGCTAAATAAGGGTAAATAATGTGTATGTGTGCAACAGAATTCCAGAGCCTCCAGCAGACCTACATGAATCACAGATTTCCTTCATATTTTTCCTTCATATGGAGTTTCCTTCATGTAACACAAAGCAGGAGTGGGAAGGCTTCAGCCCAATGATGGCAGAGCTATGAAGGATAAAATATAAAACATTTCTGCCAGAGAGAAGCACATTGACTTCATCAGCGCTGAGCACAGGGATAACTCAAGAACATCCATCAAAACTGTGGATATTGGGCAGGAATTGTTCCCTGGGAGGGTGGGCAGGGCTGGCACAGGATGCCCAGAGCAGCTGTGGCTGCCCCTGGATCCCTGGCAGTGCCCAAGGCCAGGTTGGACATTGGGACTGGAGCAGCCTGGGACAGTGGGAGGTGTCCCTGCCATGGCAGGGGTGGCACTGGATGAAACAGAAGCCATTGCCAACCCAAGCTATTCCATGATTCCTACTAAAGACAGTTTTTATACCCATATAATTATGAATTAAAGCTGCCTGGGGAGCTCCTCCTGCTGCAGATGCAGCTCCGAGGCTGAGCCCCCAGGGCTGGCCCCCAGCACCTGCAGAGGCACCAGCCACAGGAGCACAGAGTGGATTAGGATCAAAAGAACAAACAGAATTTGAACTACTCCTCTTCTGCTTTACCATGAGGGTATTTTAAGTCTAAGATATGGGTTCATTCCTTGAACATCTTGCCAAAAAAAGAGTGTTGCCCAGCAACTACTAAAACAATGTTCTGGAAGGAGGGAGCTGCTGGACAAATTAACCCAGTGAGTGCCCTTTCTGCCAGAGTTTCAGGCATCTCTTGCAGGGCTGCTGGAAGCCTGGCAGACAGCTCTGCATCCCAAATAAAGAGCTATAAGGAATTTCCTGAGAAGCCTGTCAGACAGACTGTTTTGCTGTAGTAGCAGTGTCTTGCATTAAACAAACACATTTGGCTTCGTGCAGGGCTGCGCTCCAGTACAAATGAACACAAATAAAGCTCTGCAAGTCCAGCTCACAGACACAGCACAAAATCACCAGCCCCAGGCTCTGCTGCAGCTCCACCACCACAGCAGCTCTCATTTTCATCTGCAGAACAGGGATCTCCGTGTGTGTATTCCAGAGGAATGATTTCCAGTGGAATACAGGGCTTTAGCCCAGCTGAGGGTCAGCTCCAGTTCACACTTCCCACATTAATCCATGCACATTACAGGGAAATTCATTTATAGCCACTCTTGAGCTGCATAGTCACACTCAAAGATGGCAATTAGAGCTTAATAAAAACATTAAATGTCTCTTCTGTTTAAAGAAGTGCAGATAACTAAGGGAATGTCACAGTTTTTCTTTTTTTGGACACTTATACAAGTACAATTTCTTCCAGGAATCTCATCTGTACACAGTACATTTACAACAGTTAAGTAAAAAAAACCCCTCTTTTGCATATTAACATTATTAAAAAGAAACACTCTAATGAATGTACTCTTCAGTCTTCACATTTTGAAAAGCAGTTTTAGAGAACTTTTCAATTGTTTGGAGCTGGAGGCACAAAGGGCCAGAGAAATGCTGTACTTGAAAAAAAAACCCAAACACACCCAAACCACTGTGTTTAAAGTGGACACAGAAAGCCAGAATAAAAAAAAAATTCACTGAAATCTTAGACCATAATTACCATCCAGCCTCAAACCACTGACCTCAGGTGCTAAGTAATTCTGCTTGGGATGGAAAAGAGTAAGAAAAAGAATCAGCCTTCATACCTTCAATGAAATGAATATTTTAATGACCTAGAGGCACCACACATTTAACATGTGAAAAAACTGCAGGTAAACATTCACAGGAACTTGACTGTGCTGCACAAACTTCCTCTGGAGTTCCTTCCAACTCCAGCACTTCACTTTTTTCCATCTAATAACCCTCCAATTTTTTTTTTTTTTTTTTAACCATCTCATTTACACTTTTACTCCATGCACCACCCCCTCTGACTCTCAGCTGCCTCTTGCACCTCACCCTTTGCAGGGCTCTCCCACCACCAGCTCCATCTGTCAGCCAACTTTTTCCACAGCTTTTATCAACAAAGCCAGTCCTGGTGTCCTCAGGATCCCTCTGCTCCCCTCCTTCCCTGCAGGCTGAACAGCTCCAACTCCAGCCCTGCTGCTGCACATCCTCCTGTGCCACCAAACACATCCAGGTTCCCTTGCTGCCTCAAAGCCAATCCTTGTCCAAGCAGTGATTTTCCAGCACACAGACCCCTGTTCCAGCTGGGAAGGGGCTGTTTTGAGGCACACATTCCTCAGGCAGGGCTGTTTCCACACCATGAGCAGGTTACCAGTGTTTAATGTCACAAAATACTCACATTTAAGCACTGTGCCCAATCCCCCTCTCCCTGGTGCACACAGCCCCCACTTTGTGCACAGTAGCTCTGCTCCATTTCAAGGGTCTGAAGTAGAAACAAAACCCCCCACCCTCTACACCAGGGTCTTGCTGCTGTCACTAGATCCAAGTGATTAAATGTAGCCTTGGCAACACGACTTTTTACAACCTGAAGCACCTGTGGTTAGGGAGAAAAGCAGGAGGGATTCATTCTGCCACTGGATAGACAGCCTTGAGCTTCACACTGAATTTTCTTGGAGTCATCTATGCATATCTAAGCAGTCAATCTTGCTTCTAGAGATCTCTCTTCACGTTGATTAAGCGTGAAATTTGTATTTACAACTGTTTTGCATCTGCCACAGAAGACAGATCTGCTGTAAGAAGCTCAGAACAACACCTCTCAAAGAATGATACCAAAAAGAAGATTCCCAAGGCTGGCCAAAGGTGACAGGCTCAGTGTCCCTCCCAGGAGGGAACTTCAGAGGGAACTGACCTGCATGTGGACATCCTGCAGCACAGGGACATAAAACAGGTGACAGAACCACAGAAGTGTTTTTCCAGTCCTCTGTAAGGGTATTATGCAAGTCACTTCCATTTGATTCATTTTCTTCTTGCTCCAAGACAATTTTGGAACATCCCTTCATAATTACCAATGCCTGACCCCACTCCTCAGGCCTGCAGCTGCTGTGGTGACCAACACAATTCACAGGATGGTTTGGGTTGGAAGGGACCTCAAAACTCATCCCATTGCACCCCCTGCCATGGGACACTTCCCCTATCCCAGACTGCTCCAAACCCCACACAGCTTCTGCATAAAAATGGAGTTATTTTCCCCTTCTGGTGAAGATGGGGTGATAAACTCCACTGTTACTTCTTCTGAACATATTTATCACAAAAAGCATTTTATCTCAGACTACACTTACAAAGTATGTGTATAAATAAGAGAAAAGCCTGCTAAAATTTTATGACTTTTGTTGCCATTTACCATTAAGCATAAACTTCCCCATGAAAGCTTCACTGAAGTAACTACAAAGGTTGGAAAAGGTTCACACCATTCTTTCTCTCCCTGTATAAATTATAAGTAATATGAGAACATTTACAATGTCTAACCACGGTGTTTTATGTCAGACAAATGTCTCTCTGTACTTGCAGTTCCTAAACTGTGCTAGCAAGAATTGCCTTTTTCTCATTCTTTTCTCTCTCCCCATCTCTCCCTCCGCCTCCTTCTGCACCCAGCAGTCTCAGTCAAATCTGGCTTTATTCTTCCACACAATTTTAACATCAAGAATGCCTCAAGTCAAGGCTCTGCTCCACATAACAACATTGTTCTTTCTTGGAGAGCTTAACACTGAATGCTGAAAAGTTCCCCAGGTTGCCTCTTTAGTGTTTCAATTATCAGCTCTTCAGTTTTCCAGGAAAAAGGGGAAAAAAACAACAAGAACTCACAGACTTCGGCAATATTTTAAAAGGAGAGTTTCATTATATGCTACATCCTGTCATGGCAAAAAAAAACCCCAAACCACCAAAAAAAAAAAAAAGAAAAAAAATCATGCAAAAGTAGCAGTACAGATTGTACATGATTTTCAAGGGCAATCACCTGCAGGTCTGGCCAAACCTGAATGGAATTATGGTGATGCTGAGGCCCTGATGAAGGCAAAGCATAACCAAGGAAAAAAGATTCATCCAAAAAAACAAAACACATGGCTGCTGCTACATCTGAAATGATAAAATCCAGACCAAAACTGTAGAATATTTGGTTGAATTATCCTCTAGGTAAAAGATGCGACCCAGGGGTGAGAAAAAGAATTCAAGGTCTATTGAAACAAAATCCCAGTTAGTGCTTCTCTTCCTGTCTGAGGCCGTTCTTGAGTCAGCCCTTGCCAAACTGTGCAAAGCAGAGCACTAATTTCTTATCACTGAGCAAAAATTTCCTGGCAGGAGGAAAGCAAAGCCCAAGGTAGCTCATATCAAATTAGGTCAGACAACAATAGTTGTGGCAAACACTTGCTCCTTTTTATTTTCCCACTCCCTGAGGTTTGGTACTGGGTAATTAGAAAGAATGTGTGATATAATGGAGACAAAGAAATGAAATTCCCAGAGATCCTGAAAGTTTGGGCAGATCTGAAAAGCAAACAACTGAACAGACAACATGAACCCCATCCCCTCACCAAGCTTTCTTCATTCCTGGCTTTGGCTGGGACAGAGTTAATTTTCTTTGCAGCAGCTGGTAGAGCCACACTTGGGATGTGTGCTGGAAGCTGTTGGTAACACAGGGATGTTTCAGTTATTGCTGAGCAGATCTCTGCTCCTCACCTCACCTGCACGAGGAGCTGGGGGCACAGCCAAGGCCAGGGACAT
>VZTT01053239.1:0-13301 GCA_013400855.1 Buphagus erythrorhynchus
GGCTCCGCCGCCGAGGGGGAGCTCCGAGCGGCGGAGCCCCGAGCGGCAGAGCCGCCCGGGCCGGGCTCGCCGAGCGGGCCCTGGCCCTCACCTTGTACACGGCGGCGCACGCACAGGTGGCGCCCAGGTGCACCCCAATGGCCGCCATCGCCCCTCCCGCCCCGACGTGCCTCGCGCGGGCCCGCTCCCAGCCAATCCCGCGCCGCGCTGCGCCGTCGCCGGCGGAGCAGCCAATGAGAAAAAGCGGAGGGAGTGACGTCATCGCGCATAGCAACGGGGGCAGACTGTGCGCGCCGGTGTGGGCGGGGAGCGGCGCTGAGGGGCTGGGGAGGAGGCGGCGGGAAAATGGAAATTAAAGTGCGGGAATCAGAAAATAGAGACATCAAAATGGAAAATCGAGATTAAAGTGGAGAAAGCAGCAAGTGTGCGTGTAGTTTATCTCCGTGGCGCCTCTCGCGGCTTAATTGTTGGCAGGGAAGCACATGGAGGGAGATATTGTGAATTACAGAATCTTTTCCAACCTTTTCCATCAGGCTGGAAAAGATCTCTGAGATCATCGAGTCCAACCTTTGTCTGAACACCGCCCTGTCAACCAGACCATGGCACTGAGTGCCGCACCCAGGCTTTCCTTAAACATTTCCAGCCATGGTGACTCCACCACCTCCCTGGGCAGCCTGTTCCACTGTCTAATCATCCTTTCTCTGAAGAAATTACTTCTTATGTCCAACCTTCCTATGTTACAAAATTATCTCTGTATCTACTGCTGCCGGTTGAGCCGAAGTGCTGGTTTTCCATCATCTAACAAGGCATGACCAATGCCTGAAAGCAAAGCTCAGTCTTATAATGCTACATTGCTGTTGGAGAAATTAATTCTCAATGCCATAGGACAGGGAAGAAGAAAGAATATCTCTAATCATTCCTGGAGAAATCATTCACACAGAACTTCATCCTGACCAGAGCAGTGTGCCAACAGCTCCTCAGATTCCATGTGGCCCCAAAAAAGGGGGGGAACTGCAAAGTTCACATCACAGGACAGGCCACCTCACATTTGCAACCTCACGCTGTCCAGGTGACAGCACTTGTGTACGTTTGGGTGCTCATTTGCATCTCATTTCCATAGGGAGTCTAAATGCCCCTCTGGGCCATCTCACTGCATTGCTCTTAAATAAAGATTGTCCTTATCCTGCTTCATAAATGATATGTTGAAGGTTAAAGGAATGGACCAAGATCACATAGAGGTGAAAAGTGTTACTCAGAGTCACAAAGGAATTTTCTGTCCCAGAACAGATCCCATGGTTCTTAAGTCACAGGACAATTTGGGTATTAATATCTTAAGTCATGGGACAATTTGGGTATTAGTATCTTAAGTCATGGGACAATTTGACCCTTCCTTTGGGTAACTGAGCTTGCTGAAGGTGCCCAAAGGCTGGAGCTCAGATGCCAGCAGTCCATGCTCCAGAGATGGTGGCAGCATGACAAAGGCAAAGCTTATGCAATTGGAAACAATACCTTTGGAGTATGTCCAAATTGTAGCTCCTTTCTGTCTTCTCTTGTAAATGGAGGAATGAAAAGAAAAAAAGGGTAGAAGTGGGCAGGAAAGAGCTATGTGGACTGAAAAAAGGTATTTTAGGGGGAAGGGGGCTCCCTGTGATGCTTTTGGCAAAAGAAAAGAGAAGGGAGTCTGGGAAGAGACTGAAGATGTGAGGATATAGGAGAACATAGGTCCTAAACAGAAACCAGGAATATTTTTCCTGTGCTTTCCTCCAAATCTGAATACCGGTTGCACCATTTATGTCAATATACTGGTACTTAGAACCCAAGCCAGAATGTGTAATCTGTGCATTACAACCTGCTTTTGGCCACACTAACCATTCCTACACAGCTAAGCACACCCACAGTTATTTTCCAATTCTTATGCCATAGACATGTCCATATGGACACACAGAAGTTCTGCTTATTTTAACCAAAGCAGTTAATGTTCCTGCGAGGTGTAAGCAAACCTGAGCAGTAACAGGCAGGAAATTCCTCGGCAGAGGTTTGTGGTGGCAAGTGGTGTTTGCTGAGGGGTGAAAATCCCTTGTCTGCCTGCACCCTTCCTATGTTTTTGGGAATTGTTCTTATCTAATGGGAAGTTCTGAAGCTGCACTGAGCTTGAGTGAGCTGATAGATGGAGCAACAATCCCCTCTAAATAAAAAGTGGAAGCAGCAGCCTGGGTTTGGAATTTGATCTTGCATACCTCTGCGAGAGCTATTTCTCTGACCCAGGAAGAGCAGAAGCACCCAGCCACAGTCTGACTGGAGTCCTGCACATCTCCAGGTACCTATATCCAACAAACACCCACCATGCATCAAGCTCAGCTCAGAATTTGATGGGTACTCTGGTGAAACCCCTTAGTATTATTTCAGCTGAAAAAGCAGTAGCACAAACCTTTCACAGTGTCAGAACTGTCCCTTCTCCTCTGGGCTGTGGCACATTTCTTATCCATCCAGAAGCCAGAGCAGCCTTATAGCCTCATATCTAATACAAATCAGCCCTCTTTCAATTTGAAACCATCATCCCTTGCAGCAGACCCTGCTAAAAACTCTGTCTCCATCTTTCTCACAGGCCTCCTTTAATGCCTTTAAAGTGGAAGCAAGTGTCCCTATTGAGCAAAGATTGTTTTGCAGCTGGTAAATACTATATACTCTAAAATGGTGTAAGGAAAGAGGGATGAGAGAACTTCTTTTAATTATCTTGTGTGTGTTCTGACTTAATTCTCAGAAAATTAAGCTTTGAGGAGACGAGATGGCAGCTCCAAGACTGTGGCCAGGATGTGAACAGAGCCAGTTAGAGCTCAGGACTGTCAGGAGACCTTTGCAAGAGCCTGGCTGTGAGGGACCTGGGCAGGAATCCTCTGTGTGGCACTCAGCCCCAGCTTTGAAAACAGCTCCTTCCCCAAGACAGAGGTGTAAGACTACACAGTCTTACTGAAGGTGCTGCCATCTGTTAGAAAACTTCCATTTCTCTCACTATGTATAAAAAGAGACTTTTCAAGCTCATTGTCTGAATTCCCCAAAGTGACTTCACCATCCTTATTCATTGCAGTGCTTATTTTGGGCAGATATGGTGTTGGATGGTCTGTCTGTATACCACCTCCAAAGCTGCTGGGCTGTAGCTATTTCTGGCTTTGCTCTAACTTGCCACTCATTACAAAAGTCACTTAATAAAATCGATTTCAGCATGCCTTATTCATAACCTCAGTATATAAATGACAGGGAAAAAGCAAGCTCAGTTAGTGGGTCANGGTCGAAGGTCAGGGCTGACTGCTGCGGAGTCTTCCCTCAGCAGACCAAAAAGAAAAACAGAAAGCTTGGCAGGCAAACCCCGTGCAGAGCTGCTCTCAGTGCCTGTAGGTGGCAGAACTGCCGCAGAAATCACAGTGCTGCAATTTACCTGCAGCGTTCAGTCTGGCTGGCGGCTCGGTAGGTTGGCAGCAAAGTTGAAGCCAGATTAATTTTCTTTTACTCACACCAGAGTGCTTACTAGAGAGTATCCCGAGACTGGTTTATGTTTTAGAGGACAGAGAGTGTATTAAATATCTCTGATTTCGATTGTAAATCAAGTATGGTACTTTTCTTCCTTTTCTTGAAAAACCTTAGAGTGCTTTCAAAATTAACTGCCCTTTTTTTGCACTCCACATCACAAACTTGAGTCACAAAGTAGGAAAAATTTTATTTTCTTAAAACCAAACCCTACCTGGGGCATTGATGGTTGCTCCTTGAATGAGCAGCTCACCCACACTGAAGCATCCCAAGGGAATCTGCCAATGACACCACTGAAAACAATGTTGGCCTGAAAATAGGAAGCTCTTTCAGGTCACTCCAGTACATTTCTTCTCTGCTGCCACTCAACTAATTGTGAATTATTGTTGACAGGAGCAAGGAGGTACTGAAGGCCAATTAAGCATGGCAAACACACTCCAAGGCTAGAAGAGAGAACTGGCACAAGTCACCTTTGACAAGGCTTTGTTGAAATTTGGCTATTAGAGAAATCAAATTTGTATGAATTACCGTAGAGTAAATAAGAACATGCCACAGATAATTGCATGTACACTTGGTGTTAATAAAACAAAAAATATGTAATATTCTCATTGCTGTTTGGGGAATTGCTATTGACTGTGTCAGGCAGTATCATCTTTGGGCATGTCTGTGATAATCGAAGTTGGCTAAATAACTTCATTACTCTTGTCAAGCCTGAGAACTTTCAAACATACATACCACTTTTTTCCCCTCAGTAAAAGTGCAAATCTATATATTTTTGTCCATTTTCCTCTCTGTGTTCCAGTTTTTCCATCTTTTAAATGATGTCAAGTTCACTCTGCAGGAATGTTGAAAGGTTTTAATAATAGATAGGAAGTGTGCTGAGATGCTTGGCTGGAGGATGCTCTTTAAATGCAAAATATTATGGTTAATAATGCAGATCTAAGTTGTGATGTGAATTACAAAGGATGCCATGAGGCAAGCTCAGATCTTTCCAAGCAAACTTCATGGTAAGATATGCCTGAAATTCACTTTTGTACTCTCAGTGGAAAACCTTGTGTTTATTGAGTGCTGCCATGAAGTTCATACTCTGCAGGGCAAGGTCACTACTAAAGGATGAGAGGAAATGGCCTCAAGCTGTGTCAGGGAAGATTTAGATTAGAATTAGATATTAGAAATAAATTATCTGCTGAAAGGGAGGTCAGGCATTGGAATCACCATCCCTGGAAGTTTCCAGAAGGTGTGTGGCTGTGGCACTTGGGGTCATGGTGAACCCCCAGTGGTGCTGGGGTAAGGGCTGGACTTGATGTCCTTAGAGGCCTTTTCCAACCTGAACATTTCCATGATTCTATGAAAACTGAGCAGTGTTTAAACCAGCAGTTTAAGAAGAGATGACTACCACAGCAGGTTATGATCAGCATCAGATTAGATAGTGATCAATGTAGGCAAAGAACAGATTTAGGCATGAGGGAGTGGGCTAGAAACAAGGAATTCATTCTGTGCACTGTCAGGGATTTACCATGTGATCTTGTGGAAGCTATTTAATTTTGCTGTTCCCTGAGTTCTTGATTTGAAAAAAAGCCCAAACCAACAAATAAACAGGAGCAGCATTTTCCTTCCTCCCAAGAGTGTTCTAAGGATAACCACATTAATTAATTGCCTGCTTAGAGGTGAGTGTAATAGGATGGAGTAGCTAGAACACAGCTCTTATCTCTGCTGACCATTCCTGGTCAGTATCATGTCAACTAAATTGATTTTTGCAGAAGGTGATTAAACACAATTAAATGTCCATGTTAAAACCAACACTAAGATTAGCTTTATTGAACTGAGATCAAAGTGGTAATAGATTTTGAGCTCCTTTTATTACAAAAAAAGTGTTAATAGGATTCATGCAGAGCTGACAGAACTACTTCCTTTCCCACAACCCCACTGTTATCTATAAAGCTCAAAGATGAAATTACAGTTCTTTAAACTACAGAGCACTCATTTTTTTTTAAGTGTTAATGATCCTTGTCTTTAGCTAACTTGTTAATATTCCTTTGGCAATCTCTGCCGTTCAGCTTAAGGTTTTTATTATTGTTGTTGTACATAAAGAATTTTTGGACAGATTTTACAATTCACTTAGAGAAATTTAGTTCTTGCTGTGGACATCATAGCTGGTCAGCAGCTGTGGGGATGCAAAGGAAAAGAATGGCATCTGGAACCATTCTTCTTTGTTTTAAGTTCTGAGAAAGCCCTGGTTATATGACAGAATTCGTGCTCAGTAAAAATCTCTGTCCATCTGCACTCACGGGCATTAATTCAAATCCAGTAATGACAATAATAATGATAATTATGAATAACAGAGGACAGTCCTGTGGCTTGTGAGAAGCAGATTTGTGGGATTTGTGCTTGATTTTCAGCATATATGGCTGTGTGTTGTTGGACAGCCATTGAAATCAGTGGGACTCTTTCCAGCAGCTTCCCTGGTCATTGGCTGGGTCCCTAAACTGCCTATTAAAGCAGGGGAAAATTACCAGAGCTGTTGGCAGCTCATCAGCTGATGACTGAATAGATACACTGAAATTCCCTTCCACCTTTAGAGAGGAAGCTGGGAAAGGCCAAGGGTGTAGAGGAGGGAGCTGCAGTGCTGATGAACAAACAGCTGCACTCTTCCTTAGCAACAGCTTCAGGGCTTCTGGGGAATTTCAGACACCCAATGATATTTACTGTGTGATGCTCTGGTTTTAATGACCTGGACCCAGAAATAAGAGCTTACACTTCTGTGGAAAACAACACATTTTTATGGAGACAAAACCACTTCCCATGCAGGGCAGACCTGGGGTCCAGGCAGTTGGGACACATTACATTGACTGATCCTCCCTCCTGAGCCACAGGAGGGCTGTGCAGTCAGGCAGTTTGTGTAACATCTCTCCATGCTCTGATGTTAATCAGTCATGCTGCAGGGACTCCTCACTTCTTTGGAAATGGGAGGGGAATCCCTAAAGTATTCACAGAAGAGCTGCTGCAGGAGACACGCAGCTCACAGGGGACAAATCCCACTCCACCGAGCAGGAGTTTTAGGCCATCTTCAGCAGAGACATCTGCAGCCCTGATCAGTTGCATGGGTCTGCCCTTTGAAGAAAGGTGTACATTGAATTTTCAGCTCTGGATTTTCCCAGGTTGCCTTTTGGAGATTTTCCTGGCTTGTTCTCATGCCCAGAGGTTATTCCTCTGGGTGCTGTTCAGCCATAGAACAAAAAGACAAAATCTACTTGAAGAAATTACAGTCAAACCAAGAGGAATTTCCTGGGGTGCAGAGAAGCAGTGAATTGGTCTGGCCAGGAGATAAGCAGAGGTTTCTGTGGATCAGCCTCCTGCCCCTGTGCTGAAGAGTGCTTATCCACTATGGGTCCTGGTGGGACAGACTAAGTGGGTAGAGCTGCAAGAATCTCATTCTTGATTTAGAACCACAGGTGGTCTCTCTGCCTTCTCTGTGCTGTAAAAGCTGGTAGGAAACTCCTGCTGCTTTTATGGGATGCATTCTACCATGAAGAGGACAGCTTCCTTGCTGTATCACGTTACTCATTAATTCATTTAATTGTACATTCATCATGTTTGCTCATGTGACAGACTGACACAATCCAAGGCTTAGCTTCAGGATTTATTATAGGTGCAAAGTTAAACAAAACATTGCCAAATATAAACAACAGCATTCAATATCTCCTTGAAAATCCATTATTTGCACATTTACAATATCCATTATGAGCAGGTCTGCCACTGCTGTGCCCTTTGGTTTGCCATGTGTTTTACCCCATGGAAGAGGGAGTCCCATGATTTTAGCCAGTGGCTTGTGGCAGTCAACATCCCTGGCATAATTGTGCCTTGCACTTCCATGGGTTTCTAGAAGTGTGCAAGCCTCTCCAGCTTTGCAGCATCCCCTACCAAAGATCCGTGAAAAGTATGAGGTGGCAGATATTTTGGTGAGCTTGGATAAGGTAGGGCAAGGTTTTAAAGCAAATTGCTGGGTTTTGGGGTCTCACTGTCACATTTGGGTAGTTTCCTATAGATTGTTTCTGTTCTTTAGCCTTTCTAAATCCAAACAGAAAGGGAAATAAATAGTTCTGTAGTCCCTTTCTCCCTTTTCTCCTCTACTTACAGCTTAGGCCAGGAAAAGTTTGAGACTTACACTTTCCTGCTAGCCAGAGCAGCCTTTGTTGGAGGCCTGTCTGGATGACTCATGGATGTGGATGGGCACTTTCCCAGCTCTGCAGTGAAGGAGGAGCAATGCTGACTCCTTCAGAGAGAGATTGCTTATTCAAGTTGAACAGCTGTGCACAAAGACTGCTGAGTTTCAAATAACTCAAATAAGTGAAGTCTCTTCTCCCTCTTCTTGTTTTCTTTGTACATCAAAAACCTATGCTCCTCTTGCCCAGACAGTTTTTCATGGCAGACAAAAACTGAATATAGGACATAAACAGCCAGTCCCACGTACTGAATGAAACCTCATTTCCAGTGGCTTAATGACTTTTGGATCTGCTATGTTTTTCCTAGTAAAGTGGAGGCATTGGCAGGAGCTTTTCTCGTGGATTGGCACTTCTCAGACTCATTCTCCTGTGTGATTTTTCTGGTGGCTAATGGGACTTATTCTAGAACCTTCCTCCTAAGGAAAGAAATGAGACAGAGGAGCTGGTGCCATCCCCCTCTAGAGATGTCATGGACTGGTAAAGCCTTGGTCCTTGGCTTTAAACACTTGGATCTGCCGACAGCTCAGTGGAGGACATGGGACTACAAGCCCATTTCATTTGGAGTGCAACAGCTGGTCTCCCTGACTGTGCTGCCCTCTGTTACAGCAATTGCACCCAGCATTCACATAAACTGAGTGAATATTTTCCTCTCCACAGCACAGAGGAGTTAAGGACAATATGAAAACTCACATGCTCTCTAAAGCATCTCTCACATTCTTTCCTCTTGCAGAAGGGAAACTGGATTTAAAACACAGAGCTTTCCAGGAGGATGAGGGAGGCTGAGTGCTGGAAGTACTGACAGGCTGGGGAGAAGTTGGCAGGATCTGTATGGGGAAAGCAGAGCTTGTTCCAAAGTGTCTGTGTGGAAAGCCCAGATCACACCTTGAGCTCACACTGGTATCAAGCCCATGTTGGTCACAAATACTGTCTTAAAGGGAAGGTTGGGATTTTATTAGGAGTTGCTTTTGTAGCATGCTAGCAGTGCAAGGCATTTGTCAAACACCTTCAGAAAAGATTTCTAACAGACATACAATCATTAATTATTTACCTTGCAATAGGTGAGCAGAGATCCTAGTATGCCAAGACCTATACATAACACACACATCAACACACACACACAGAGGAGCTGTTTTTCTACACTATTCTCTGAGGATATGGTGTAAATAAAGCCACAGACAAAATCCATAAATAAATAAAAGGACTCTGTCCTGTTGCCAGTAAAGTCAAGGGTCTCTCACTGATGATACTGAGAGCAGAATTAGCCACAGGGTATTCCTGGAGCACGTGGTACTATGGAATAGAGATAGGAGAGGAGGGAAGTGCCAAAATGCAGTGAATATGAACTCATGTGCCTTGGCTCAGCTGCCTGAAGCACAAGGTCCAGGTCAGAGCTGGTTCACACGTGGCAGAAATGGCCATCTGAAGAGACACTTCTAACTCATCAGAGTTTGGACTGCTGGCAGGTTCTCCACACTCAGAGTTCTCCCCTGCAGGCACAGCCTGGCACATACAGATCCTACCCTGTGTTCTGTATTGCTTTTTCTCTCTTTCAGCACAGCTAGGCAAGTGAGCAGCAATACAGATACAAATTGCAGCTGTTAGTCAGAAAATGCTAACCAAAACTAACCAGCCTAAAGCCTGTGTTGCTAGGAAACAATCTGCCTCTTACTATGCATCATTGCCATTTGCATGCATCCACTCTTCTGATTTTCTTATTTATATTCCTCACCTCAGACACTCCTAAGAAATTTCCACTACAAGCTGGCACAGGATCCAGTCCTTTCCAGATCCCCCAATGGTTTAATTTAACATCAGACTGCTCATGCAAGTGGCTTCAGTTACTTAATTTTAGTCTGGCAGGAAAGTGATAGAATTCACATGCCCACATGCACGTGGCCATATGAAAACAGGGACAGCTGAACTTTGCAGGACACCATGGCATGTGCTGCCTTCTGCTTTTCTAGCAGAGGTTTCTTCCTGTCAGTGTTGCTGTTGACTCTTACATGCCTTGAGGAACTAACCTGCCTGCTTGTTATTGTCCAACCATACCCAGAGGGAAACTCAGGCAAAAATAATTAATCCTGCTAAAATTATTTTTCTTAGGACAAGTGCCTTAAACTTACAATTTTATGTAAGTTCTAGGCAGCTCTCGATTTACTATATTGGAATTCAAGTCAATGTAGGTAAATCAATACCCAACTGCAGTGGAGATTAAGTTCACCATTGATTTTAAAGTGTGTATGACACCGGTAGAGTTTGCCATTTACAAGCACAGGATTTATTGATGTGAGGCAGCTTTAAATCTCTCTGTCCATGTTACACCAGCTCTGTTAAGATTTAGGCTGGGAGCTGGAGGGGGATTTCCAGTGGTACATTCCCAGTCTGCTGATAAACAAAGTCTCCTGATAAAACATGGTGTGTCACTGCTTCCCAGGGCACTTCTATCAGAAAATTGAGGTTTAGCAAAAATCATGGCTTTTGCTTTTGTTTCAGCATGTTTTCAGGCGAGTTCATTTGAAGCATGTCATGATGCTGTCAGGATGAGGAAGGGGCTGAGCCTGCAGTGCCAGCAGCAGCCTGGGAGTGCCATGGCAGGGCAAGGACAGCACAGACCAGCAGAAGTCACCGTCAGAGCACTGGCTGCTGACACTGAGCAGCAGCAGCCAGCAATCACATCATCTTATCATCTCATACAGAGGTATTTGGCACTGGCTGCAGCTTCCACAGGCAGCTCCTTGGCCACAAATCCATCTTGGCTTCCCTGGAAGGCTTTTGCCTTTTATCTTAGCAGTGAAGGAAGGAGGCAGAGTTCCTGTGGATAACCCTGTCCATTGCACTTTACAGAACAAGGCAGAATCCTGAGGGAAAAAAAGCCTTTTTTTCCAAAAATCTGATTGCAGTGCACAAAGGACAAAGTGAGTGTTTCACCTTGCATCTGTAACCTTATAATGGATGGGAGAGTCAGTGTGGCATCAATATACATACATGTTCCTTTGTGAAGATTATTCCCTAATCCCTGGATCTTTGCTGCTTGGGAATGATTCTTGAACAAGCCTGTGTTTTCCTTTGTTTGTTGTCTTTGAAGCAGTTTGCCACAAATACACAGCCAAATCCACTTAAAGCTATTATAAATGAAAACTCAAGTTTTTAGACCTACTCTAAATACATCTCTTCCCACATTGTATTATACTTTGCCAAAATCTATAGATTCCAAGGGTTTTGTCATGATCTATAGACATCCAAGGGCTTTGCCATCTCACTTTACTAAACTGAACTTTCCAGAGGTTTTCAATAGAATTTGAGCTCTCAGTTCTTTTATTGTTTTGGTGCTCTTCAAATCCCTTCCAATCAGGGATTGATACAATGGATGGCAACACAACCAGAAAATCCCACTACTTCAGGACATTCTGCTTGTCTAAAGGGGTTATTGACATGTATGCAGGTAGGGCCTGTGAGTTTAAGTGCAGAAAATGTAGGTGCAGGAAGATCAGCAGAAGATAATGGTACAAATCATAAAAGGAAAGCAGAAGGTTTGTCCATTATGTTTCTACCTCAAAAAATCCTGTGGGAATGAGCAGAATCCCTTCCAATTCCACTAGAAGGAAATGTGCTATGTCTTATCCCAGGCTGCTCTGCCCAGGCACCCTCATAGTGTGAAAGATGTGGGAGGCATCAGGACAGGCTGTGACATCGGTCCTGAACAAACAGCTTAAGCCCTAATGGGCAGGATCTGAGCTGGTCCCAAAGTCTGAGACTGGCAGCAGAGCCCTTAACAGCAGGAAGAAATCTTCCTCTGGTAACTTGACCCATCCTGGAAAAAGTGAGACCTACTTAGCTGGAGAAGCAGAAAAGAACAAGATGCAGTACTTAGGAAAGAAACTAGTTCATGCATTGGCAGCCCTTTGAACAGTTTTTTTATTTCACAATCAAACCCAATGGAAAAAAGGACTTTGATTCTAGTTGGTTAAATGCAATAGTAAAATTAGTAAAAAGCAGATGTCTAATATGTTACACATTAATAAATGCTTAAAAAATTCACATCTGAACCTTAGCAGCCTTGTCTTGTCTGGAAATCCTGGACTTGAATCTCCTGACTGAGCAGATCATTGGGGTCTGGTCTAAACCATGGCCATTGGGGAGGCCCAGCTGAGCTGGAGGGATGTGCATCTCCTGGAAGTCCCAAGTCACATCTGCCCACACTTGTCTCAGCCAAGAGGGTTTGAAATGTGTTGAGGTGACTGAATAGAGCCTGTCTTGTGTGGGTTTGCAGTGAATTTTCAGTACCTCCTGGCACAGGGGTAGAAACATAGGTAGGTAACTATATATCTATATCTATATCTATATCTATATCTATATTTGTAAGTAATTTAGGTACATCTGCTTTAAAAAAGGAAGTGGAAGAGGAATTGTTCCTTCTCCATCAGTAATGAACCAAGGACCTGCTTTACTCTTAATGTTACTTGCCTTTCAGCTGTGCTCTGCCACAGAAGTTAAGTCCATCCCTTCTACCTCTTTAAAATTTTCTATCACTTCATAAAAGAGCAGAGTATTAACTCTGGGGATGTGGCCAAACACACCTTGCCTAAACCTTCCTGTCGACCTCCATTTCCCTCCAGGTACATTTGAATAAGATAATCTGCATTTCTTATCCAAAACCACCATATCTTTTTGCAGTGAGGTGTAAAACTATGTACAAAATACATAAATTTGGATTTCATTGCCGAAACATTTCAACAAATGGATGTAATTGTGTTGCCTAAAGTTTGCAAACTTTTTCTTGTGGTCAAGAATATATATATATGCACATATAAAATACAGATAGATATTTAGGTCCTGTTCAAGACCTCTTGTCTGCTCAGCTATGACTTATTTGCCTGTGGAATGACCACAGAGCCAGGTGTGCACCTAAGGATAGGCTCACAGTTGCCAGGAGTCAAATGAGCTCAGCAGAGCCCAGACAATTCCCATCAGCCCATGGCTTGGTGTGGGTTCCTATGCAAAATTACTTAGTGGGAAAGGCACTCAAGTTGCACACAGCGTTTAAGCAGCAGTTTTAAAATTTTAAAATTAGGAAGGAAAATATTTGCTCTGAACAAAATATGGAAGTGGGAATGTTTTGTGTACCAGGTGGGACTCCCTCATCCACTGAACTGCTGCAGAAATAGCTGCCATGAGCCCACAGCGTTTTGGAGCTGTCTCAGTTTGTGAATTGGCATTTGCTGATGCCAGCAAACTCAGCAGCCCAAAAAGCTTGTTTTTCCCTACTGCTGAGACCACCATTCTGTAGACTCTGGCAGAGGAGGTGCCTTCTGTCTCCCAGCATGTCATGCCAAGAGAAAGCCTTTTGTCCACCCACAACAGAGGTGGTGGCAGAGCAGGAAGCTGTGAAACACTAACTACTGTTGCTGGCAAGTGAGCCATAAAGGAGGGCTCTGCCGGAAGGACACAGGCTGGGACCTGACCTCCCTTTCTGTGCTCACAGCCAGTGTGGGTACGTGAAGCCATCTGCAGAAGGGAGCACTGGAGGGGGCTGAGCTGAGCTGAGCCAGGAGCTCC
>VZTT01053241.1:3150-24514 GCA_013400855.1 Buphagus erythrorhynchus
TTATTATCTCAAACACTTTGCTCTCCAGACCCCCGTGGCTTCAGGAAGGACTTTTTATCGTGTAAGGTTTTGCTCACTCTGAGTATAGGTGGTAGAATCTGATCCAAAAGGATTTAAACAAACTTTTGGGTTTTCTTATTATTTGAGTCATGTTTTTACTGCTTTCCCTTTTAACACTGGGTTTAAATTCAAGTGTCATTTCCAAAGAAACAGCTATGATAATCTGTGGTGAGCTGATTAATAGCACTTACGCACATTTCAATAACCACAAAGTTGTGAATGTGTCTGTGTGAGTGATCTACTTCTTATAAAGTAAATGAGTGTTCTTTCACATATTTAATAATACTCAGAATTCTCTTCTCCTCCCCTTCCTCTCTGCATTCACTCTGAAATCGTCTCTCTCATTTGTTGTTGTTGTGGCAAAGTTATTTTTTCTACACTATTTCCACTCGCCCACAGTTAATCATTTATGGTCTTTTCCACTGCAAACATGCAGAAAACACGTAAAAAGGAAGTCCGTTATCACACAATCAGCAACTCCGATTACAGCTTGATCAGAATTGACATCACTGTGGTTTCATTAGCGATATTAGATAAGTGCAAACTATTTTCAATCTCTCTTTTTTGTCTTTTGCAATGTCAAAGGAGACACTCACCCTGCCCCAACTGGTTCTGTTTGACAGTGACAGGACTGCAATAAAGGATTCCTTTCACTTACCATCTCAAGAGCATTTTACGTGCCAAACAAATCAAATTTACACATCTCTCACTGTCTTTATCAACCTGCCTAGGCAAAAGGTTGGAAGCATTACAACCTTTGACTTGTTAACTTATTTTTCTCTCTTTTCAGCCTAAAGCAACTCTTAAAACTTAGAGGATGTACGTGCAAGCAAGTAAGTTTTGCAATATAAGTAATGGGGTAGAGAAATTCTCCCACTGACAAGATCTGATGATGAAGATAATGTTCTCNGCTTTTTGCCTGGGAAAAACAGCTTTATTAGTTTTATTATATCTATTTTTAATTCTATAGGCTTCTTCAACACTGCTAAAAAGAAATGGGCCACATGTCTGCTGCAAATATGATCCTTCAAATTTGTCTTTCAGTAAGAAATTTTTTCTGCTGATGACTTTTGTGAAGAGTGACACCATCCTGAGTTTCAGTAAGAGCCTGTTTTTCCCTCAGATGTTTCCTGCTAGACTGAATCAGGATTATACTTTCACAGACTCACAAGAAGCAAGGCATTCTTTTAGAGGAGCCTGAGAAAACCCAGAGATCCTGGCAAAGGGAGATGAAACTCTATGATCTGCTTAGAGCAAGGCCTGGGGAAAAATTTTTAAGGTTTATAGATACTTAAGCGTACACCTACAGGCATGTTTGGACAGTGAATGTAACCATTCAATATCTGATGGCTAAATTAAGCTATTGTTTGCTATGAGATGGGAAGATCAATCAGGAGATTAAAGATTCTGTGCCTTGACTGGTTTCTCATCTCTCTCGTTGAATAGTTTCTACTGTCCCTGTCAGAGAGAGCATATGGGATTAGATGGAGCAGGTATAAGCTACTGTGGTAGCTATTCTGGGCTTGGTCCACTTGAACTCTAAAGTACAACATCACGAGGAAGGATATTTGTAGCATTGCAAGATTATACCCTGAAGTCGTACTTTAGAGACTCAGAAGACTAATGGATGTTCTTGTACCAAACTGGCTGGGAAGTTGAGTGGGATCCCATGACAGGTCTAATTTAAATATGCAAGTGGTCATGCACTAGGCAGTCAGCCTCATCTGTGCTAGTTATATCCGTAATAATTAAACTTTATGTGAAGAGACTTTGGAAAAGAAGACAGACTGGATGTAAAGTAGCATTAAGTTTTCATTGTATTGTTTGTCATAATATTCACAGTGAATTGTATATGTTAAATCTTTCATAGAATCTGTATTTGTTCTATAAAGAAGAGAGGGATGGAAACTTCCTTCTTTCCGTAAAAGGAAGGAAAGGAATTTAGAGAAGATGAAACATTGATTCTGGATAAATATAGAATTTAGTCACATATGGAAATTATTTAGCGATAGACAAATATTCAGTCTGGCTAGGTAACTGCATGCAGAAAAGCAGCCTTCCTCCACATCAGCTCTAAAGCAAAACAACAAAACACAGTCCAGTTTGTCCTGCCTTGACAAGGAGAAAGGACATCTGGAGGTTTCCCATGGGAATATTATTTTCCTCAAAATGAGGGACTTGAAATACCAGGAAAAGAAGTATAGAATTCAAATGGCAGAGTGAAATCCACTAAAGCAAACACTGCAGTTCCCAAAAATCACTGGTCAAAGTCAAGACAGCAGTACCAAGACCTCTGCATGAGGTAAAATGAGCACACTTCTGTACTCCCATTAACTTTAAAATCCCAGCTGGATATAACACCTGTGCAGACACTGCATCTCTTCCTTACTCATATCTTTCCATAATCACCTCCTTTCATTTACCTATAACCTTCTATTCTCATCCAGACACACCTATTCTTTGATCTTCATTCAGGTCTTTCCCCCACTCACATACACTTCTCATTAGCAGAGAGAAGATGCATCTGACAGGGAGAAGGGTTTCTGTCTGCAATGGGAGTTCGGCTGTGTGAAGGAAGAGGCTGGGTCTTTGGAAGAGGAGATTAAATTTTTTTTAACAATACCTTTGTACTTTAACAGTACCTTTGGGAAACAGATATATGTCTGAGTGGGGGAGGAGGTGGGAACAGTTAAGTGAGACCTACAAAGATATTTTCATACAGGTAAAGATAAACACAGTAAAACCATTGAAGTCTAATTTTGGAAAAACTTCTTAGAAGCCATTCCTGGCTAATTATTCTCCAGTAATAAATGAATAGAATAGTAAATGTTATTAGAATAATTTACTATTCATCAAGAATAAAAAAATGAATAGAATAATTCATTATTCCCACATCCTTGTTCTTTGCAAGCTCTGGCAAGCTAACTAGGGCACTAGGAGGAGTGTCTCAGGAAGAACAGCGAAACAATGAACTCAGAACTTGGAAAAGAGGCTTTACTTTTAGGTGAAAAGTTCACATATCTATCAGCATTTTGTAATTGCACTACTGAGATGAACTATTACATTTGAGCCATATGCATCTTGCCATACTGTGTAAAACCTACTTAGCTAGTTATTGCATAGAGAGCCAAAATTATGGAATATTACTATGATCTTTTCATACAGGCAATTTTTTTTTTTCAGTGATTTAATTATTTTATGGTCATACTTTTTTTTGGCACAAACAGGTTAAAAAACTGATATGGCATTTGTACAGGTAAAAGAAATTATAATTAATATTGTCTACATCCAATTCTCTTGTCCAGTTTCTTGGCTTCCTCTATTTTATATAGATATATGATGTGTATATTTTTTATTTTCATATATGTATATAACACACAAAAATAGTTTCTTCCATCAAATAATATATAAATCCTTTCTTCTCTCACATGCTCCCCAGACAGGCCCAGTTATGTCCATAGACCCACCAGGTGCTGTCTCCCAGAGCTCCGTTCGCTTCATGCTCCATTTGTTAAGCATGCTACTCTCCACCAGCAGCCAAAGGTCACAATATATCACATCAACTGAATTTGTCTAGGACATCTATGTGTGTTATACAGATTCACAACAGTAATGTTTCTAGATCTTTCTGTTTAGAAGCAGTTTAATGTTAAGAGTCATGAAGGTGCTCTTATTAAAGCCAATATTCTGCTTTTTTGCATCATTAGACACTGCTTCTGTCAGACTCAGTTCATTTGATAATATCTATATTTCTAGAGTTTCTCAGCAAATGAAACTAAATCCATTCATAAACAGTTTAGCCCAGAAACATACAGTGAACGTTTTTTTTCTGATATGGGAATACTTCTTTCATACTAAGTTAATATTGTGCATTAGAAAAAGGTAAAACAATAAATTGAGTGTTTATCAGCTGAGGGTAGGGCACAAAGCATCCTTATAACCTTGGGCAAGTTAATTAATCTTTCTATGACTCAGCTTCTAAGATGTAAAATGGAAAAAAAATCTTTATCTTACTGCCTATCTTCCTCTTTTGCTGTTAGTTTAAACTCTTAGTTCAGTGGGTTCAAGGCTATCCCTTAACACGCATCTTGTAAATGGACAGCCTTGAGAAGTTTCTGCAGTCACAGCTCACCTCTGTTCTGGGATGGGTCTGTGTTTTGCAATCTGTTTTACATAGCAGGTAAGCATTAGCCTTGCTTCATTCTCAGACTTCACTAGACTATGGGAAGAGATAATAGGCAAGCCTAATATAATCCATATGCATGGACAGCTTTAAAAGATGATTAAATTGTATTTATAATATACATTGATCATTAAAAAAAAAAAGGAGAGGTTGGGACTCAGAGGTTAAGCTTACATCATAATTCTGCTGTATGTTGGGTGATATTGCAGTGTTCTGCCTTTTGCTGTGTGTTTATTTTCATAACTCTGCTGAAATTTTAAACTCAGGGAAAAGTGTAACGTCCTCTCTCTAAACCTAATATATAATAGTGATTCAAGGAAAATCTTTATGATGTGGCATAAACCAAAAATTTTGAACGGTCCTGGCCAAACCAGGCATCTGATTATTGCAACTGAAAAAGGAGAGACAGCAGAACGGTGTGAATAAGAGGCACAAGAGAATTTCTAAAGCAATATTTCAAATGCATGTGAGAGGGAACAATGTTTTTCCAGTGATTAGGAGATGAGAACATATTCAAGTACTTTTGGTACATATAACTAAGGGTTGTTTCTTATAAATGTTACTCAAAAATTCTAAAATCTATAGAGATGTTCATGAAGTTTCCTAACAGAGAGCTCAATTTGTCCCAGCTATAAAAATTGTGTCTTTTGAGAGTAGCATGTTATTTTTTTATTTGGTTTTGGAAAGAAATCTTCACACCTAAATTGCAGAATTTTCCCAGTTTTGAGAAATATTCTTATTCTAGACCAGGACAAAAAAGTTTGTTCATTAACATTTTCATGTTGAGCTAAGACACAAAAACCATTTCATATTAATCAAGATACTGTGCTTAGGCTTCTTAAGAAAAGAAAATAAAGAAAACATAGAAGTTACTCTAAATTAATGTACCTTTTTACTCTAAAATGTAATTTCTACCTCTGTAATAACTTTGTGTTTTCAAAATGTAAATGTTCTTTGAAAATTTTTAATCAGTAAAGTTTCTAAGCAGAATATTCTGTAGTTTGTGAATTGTCACCTTTTGTTAAAAACAAAGTTTGGGGGAAATAATTGAACTGTTCAGCTCATTTCTCTTATCTGTCTGCATCTTCTGACCTATACTTTTAATTCTGTGTTTCACCAAACTTTCTCTTTAATGTTACTGTTTAAATGTAAACTTATAATCTAGTTGACGTTATCCCTAATTTTGTCAGTACGGGGATATAAATTTCATGATACTTCCTCTTAGAGGGCAGGGAGTATGAGGAGAAGCTTCTTGTAGAAACACTGCCAGTCTTGCCTAGAAGTTTTCATTGCTCACCTAAATACTTGAAAATAGTAGGGAATATAAAATATTGCCAAAAACTAAGGAACATCTCATGGATTTAAGCTGATCTAGATCAATGTTCTTTCAGCTAAAGAAAAGAACTCCTGATATGAACTTACTAATTAACCAACACCAGAAAGTATGAGAAAATGAAAGTCTCTCACACTGTCCCTGGGGGAAGATGATCAACAGAGGCAAGGTATGAAGTGTGCCATAGATGTGGTGTGCTTGCAGGTGCACTTCATACATTCATAACACCTGGGAAGGCAATTCCCATAATTTTCTTCTTGGAACGATTCTCAAAATATTTGTGGTTAAAAGTACCCACAAACCTTGTGGGAGAGAGTGGGAAATTTGAGCTTTGACAGCTGATGGTCAGTCGCTACAAACTCAGTACGTTGCACATTGCTCAATGAGTATCTGAAGTCTGAATTCAAAAACCGAGGCTTGGGGCTGACTCCTGTTCTTGTTAATTCAAGCTCCAGTAAAAAAAAAAAAAATGACACCTCTTACTCCTTTATAGTTCTGGTTCTGATCATGCAGGGATGAAGTGTGCAGTATTTTGCTGTCATTTAAAAAACACATGCCATTTTTACGTTTCTTTCTTCTCCTTTTTCATTTTAATGGAGATATACTTTGCAGTCCTCAAATCTGCAAGCAGTAAAAAATAAGCACTACACCAACTTGTTTATCACAGTTATCAGTGCACTTGTTTGTGTGAGATTTCCTGTGTTAACAGAAACGAAACATACCATAATGGGTGACAAATATATGTTTTGAAATTTGTGCAACTGGGATTACTACTTATATTCTGTGCAAATTAAGTTACTATGCACTTGGAAAGAAAACACTGAGGAATCCAAATCTAAAGTGAAGCAATGTGCCTATCAATATATCCAACTTTTCACCATAACTAAATTTAATTAAAGGCAAAGGGAACACATTTAGACACATGACAAAATTCCATTAGCTTTGAGAAGAGGTCAAAGATGTTCTTCAATAACTTCAGAAGAGAATATCTTAAACCTGTGGTTTAACAGCACAACAACAAAATAAGTAAAGAAACTTCAGGAATTATTTTAATCTGTTTGGGAATCAAGCAGTCTCTTTCCTTCTCTAATATCTCCATATACTCACCAGCAAATCTAGCATATTTCCCAAATACATACAACATTCTCCCTACTAAATGGTTTCAATAAATATATCGCTTTTTAAATGCCATAGGTTTATTTATGTTTAAGTGATTGCAAATGTTTTTCAAGTAAATGTTTTCTAAAAGTGCTCATGTCTAATAATTTTTATGAGGAGAGGTTTACCATCCAACCTGTATTGCTTTCAGTGCATTCAGTGCCTCTACAGTATTTTGCCACTTAGCTTTTTTATTACATTACCAAATTCCCTTATGATTACTTCCTTCTCGGTTTAGCTGGGCTTCTTTGATCTACCACACACAGAAAAGACCTTCCCAATACATGCTGAAAAACTGCTGTTAGTCACCTGCATAGAGCCACCCAAGGATTTTATCTTCAAGGGAGAATTTGAGAGTAAAGTATCCTTCTTACCTGATTACTTATAACCAAAAAGTTAAATCAGTAACAGAAAAGTCAAAAGTCATTGTAGGTTTCTGTGCTAGTCATCTGTGAATTAAATAAATAAAATTTTCTCAGACTCGAAAAATACCTTAAGCCAGATTTTCTATTTTAGACATGAATGCCTCATACATTCTTGCAAATGTATGATACATGCATGCAAATCAGATCTTTACATCTGCCTACTTCAGGGTGTAGATATTTCTCTATATATGTGCAAATAAGCAAATATGTCTGACTAACATTGAAAAATAAGTAAATTAAAAAGATATTTATGTCCTTACATCTGAAATGAATAGCTTTATATATGTTATCGTCTGTTTACTGGCCAACATTAAAAAGCTGATCTGTGGATTTTAACCTAGGACTAAGGATTTATTTGGGGAAATTCCTAAGTCTGGCTTTGTTGTTGGGACTCTAGGCCACATGAGCAAAGGGGAATATTGACCTCCTTATCCAAGAGAGAATTCAGATCTGTGGTACCAGACTAAAACACCAGTGGCACCAAACAGCAAACAAAAGTGGACTTGTTGTCATCTGTGAATTATATCAAATTATTTTCTTGTTAGAATGATTACCTGAAAAGCCTGAGGAAATAGATGTAGCCATGATACACAGGGTCAGTCAGGGTACTTGGAAAATAGAGTTAAATATTTCATAAATATTTGAGTTTTCAGAATTTTTCTTAATGAAAATTCTGAGAAAAATTAAACCCTGAAACAGGAATAGAAAAACCATCTGTACATGACAGGTGAGTGGACAACTGCACACAAGGCTATGGAATAAGTCTTTCATTTTCTCCAATAATTGCTTATACTAATTATATCACCTGGTAACACCAAGTAAATCACTGCCCAACAAAAACATGGTTGTAAGGTATTTTCGAAAGACAGTTTCTGCTTTCTTTAAGATTTTCACTGCCAGTCAAAACATCACCAAAAGGGACTAAGTTCCCCCATCAAATTTGTGAAAAGAAGGAAGATGATGACTCTTTTCCTTTTAAAACATGCAATCTGAACAGTGGAGATTGCAAATATTATTTTTGGAGAATTCAGTAGCCTTTCATGCCAAGATAGTCTTGCCCTATTGCTGTCTGCCTCTTCTCTCCTGTTAGTAGTCCCTTAGCCCAGAAGAAATGACAGTGAAAAGGTAATAGAAATTAAAATCAATTTTCAAAACGTTTGAATACTAAAAATGGCATTTGAACAGCAATACAAATAGAAAAATGCTTCTGAGATCTATCTAATTGTGGTAAAGGCTTTTTAATGAGAAATAGTATGTCTCTGTGCTGTTTCATAATTCACTGTGCCATTCTCAACGCCTCTATAGTTTAAATACAATAAAATTTTAGTAGGATTTTGAATATTCCCCAAGTTAACAGGTAAGTCAATTTAATGCCATAAAAATAGATGTAACTCCAGAGATTTTAAATAGTTTAATCAGGTGTAACCATTTCTTCTTAAGTTCTGTGGTATTTTCTATCACGCTAAAAAGCACTACAGCATAGCCAAATGTGTGGCTACAGGTACCTGTGATGACTGATTTCATTCCATGTGCCGCTTGCTTAGCAGTGAAGCCATTCTGCAACAGCCAACACAGGTTTGGGAAAATCTACAGAACCTCTGCACTAACAAAAAAACTGCTCAGGTCTGGCTTTTGTGATTCTACTACACAAAACCACATCATTTCGATGGGAAAGGGAATAGACTTTCTGTTTTAGGTAACTTCTAGGAAAAAATAGTACTCGCATGAGTACAGTTGAAAGTTTTCCATTGATTTAATATGAGTACCCACAAAACAAATACTTATTAATGCTTTGATTTGGAGAGGAAAACCTTGATCAGTTCACCCTGCACACCTGTGATGGAACTACCACAAGCCCCTTTATCAGCTGCCTGCATATGCTGATGGGCAACAGTAAAATAAGTATTTTAAACTGTTTTTCCATTTGCCTTGCAATATGTTTTGCAGCAGGCAGGAGTTACCACCAGTGCTGCTCCAATCCTTAGGCCATACTCATTGTTCAAGGCTCACTAAATACAGATCTGTTTAGTTTTTTTTTTCTCTTTCAAATTTAATGACTTTCTGTTTATTTTGTATTTTATTGTGCACCCTCCTACATCCCCACCCACTATTTACCCTGTGGTAACACAGCAGCAAAACAAGGTTTGGTCTTGTCCTGGGAATTTATTTTATGTTATTACTAGTTTGCATTTATTAACTGAGTCCTGGAGGAGATATGACATTGATAATATTTGTGATTTCATTGTAAGTTTCACAATAATTAGCCCTCTTATTTTCTGGGGGGGGAAAAAAAAAAAAAAGAAGAAAAAACAGAAAAGGCAAAAAAATAAAAAGACCGAGCTTGGGGATGATAACATCTCAAATTCTGGAAGGTTAGTCTAGAAAAATACACATGAATACTTACACAAAAGCAGATATATTGCTTTTAAATCATGCAACTTTTTAAGCTGATCTCATTACTTAAAAGCCTGAATTGTGATTCTGAACACTTGTGAGACAATATAGGGTAGTTTAGCAGAAATTGCCTGGGTTTTATTTCCTACCAGTGGTGATAAAATAGAGTAGAAGGACACATGCAGTAAAGTTAATCTGATTCCTTTTAGAAACCTTTTTTTCCCCTTATTTTCCTTATAATTCATTGTTTATCCTTGTTCTAAGAGATTTTTTCCTTTTATTTGCAGCCTAAATGAAGGTAGGATGTTAAAGCAATCTTCCCAGAAACCAAATCCATGAAACAAATTTTACTACTTGCTTTGAGTTGCTCCAACTTTCCCATTTTCCCATTCAAGCTTGGAAAACTCTAGGTTTACTGGGCAATAAAGCCTCATCATCTATACTGAATTAAAGTTAGCTTTGCTTTTAAAAGGTCATTTTACAAAATGGTGGATAGCCATATTTTTACCTCTTCAGCTTCACATTTAGAGTTTTTTGCCTTTACTTCAACATATTACCTTAATTACCTTTGATGAAACAATTTTCCAGCTGCAGTTGCTTCGCTTCTTTGAAAAAAAATGGGGCTTGATTGGCGTTTGTAAAGGAAGGTAGATTTCAAAAAAATATTTAAAGACTGAAAATGTCTGTTATGTAACTAAAAAATCTAAAAATGGAAACAGTTTTTAGTTATTAATATGGAATTTTTAGAGCATGAAACAAATGGATCCTATCATGCATGAATCAGTATGAACTACTGAACATACCTTTTTATTCATTGCTGAATAAATATTCTGTGACTGACTATGATTTGTAATGAATTAAAGAAAAAATATCAAATGGCTATAGAAATAGAAAAGGATACCCTGACCTACAGGTAAGTCTTATTTGTATTGTCATTACATTCCCTGATAGCAATAAGATGAGAGGAGGGGACATTGATAATGATTTATTAGTACTGTGGCTTGGTGAAAAACTACAAGTTGGACAAAACACCTAGAAAATACCATTTATCTCTTCTAAGAGATTTATCCGTGTCTCTATGGATACTATTTGTACACAACCACATTTGTAAGTTTTGTCCTGGTAGCTGAAGTAATGGGAAAGTAAACAAGAAAGTAAACCTTCAAAGACAAGCCCAACACACTCTATACCAGCTGCACAGAGCATAAGTGTAACACATCCACTGAGGATAACCATGGGACCTGCCTACACCGTTCTATCAACTTTCTCCTGAGAGCCAAGATCAGCCTTAGACATAAGCAAAGTGAAGGTGCCCCAGGGTGAAGGGACCCTGTCTGTATCTATGCTGCTTGACCCAGGCACGAGTTTCTCCAGACATGCTGATTATTCAAAAAGCCTCTCTAGCACCCCTGAGAAATCTCAGGTAGCCCTTGAGTTGTGCCCCACTTGTGAAGCCCTCAGGCAGTTTGCCGTAAGTAGTTGTCTGCCTCTCACCATTACCTACCAGCTCTTCTGTTTATCAGGAGAATGTGGGAAGGAAGGAGAGAGCATGAATCCAGACCTCTAGGCTATTAGCCTTCGCCAGTTTCCAAAGAACTGTCTATACCTGTATCTGGCAGCATGCAGTAAAACAGTACCTGCCCCACAGGCTTAGCCTGCCTGAATCCTTGATTGAAAACAATGGCCTTTCCCACTGGAGAGGGGACAACCAACATATCCCACAGTAACCCTCCATCACTCCCTACCTGAACATTCTCTGGAAGAAGATCTGCAACTTCGTCTTAGAACTGCAAAGCCCACCAGACCCCTCAAGGAAGAAACAGAAAACCTTAATGGAGCTTTTTTGGAAGAAAAAAAAGTGTGAATTTGAGGCAAGGTACCTGCAAGAACACCAAGTCAGAAGATAAACTTCTGGTAGTGTGAGATTGTGCCAGCATGGCCACTGAGAGATTTAAAAGAGGGAGGATGAGGAAAGGGGGTTGGATGATACGACACAAGGTTGTATCTCAATTACCAAGAACTGCTCTTCTCTCTCAGCACATCCCTGATGGCTCTGGATGCAGGTGGCCCTCTTGCCACTTCAGAAGTGATGCACCTGAGCACACCTCCCCTGGGTTTTGGGAAAAGCCGGATGCGAGGCCCAGGCTGGGCTGAGCGCCCACACCAGGGGCTTGTGGCTGGCCACCAGCAAGTGAGGAAATGGCCACCGGCCCGGCTGGGCCTGCTGCTGTGATCCACCGTCGGCGGGCACAGACACCTGCGAGGGAAGGGGCTGCCAGGGAGAACAGGCCATCCAGAAACACAGGGCAGGGCACAGGCAAGGGTGAGGAGGGTGAGGAGAGCCCACCACCCCTCAAGGCCAGAGGACAGGGTCTATCTGCATGGCTGCCCCTTCCTGCCTCTGGCTGTGTTCTGTCACACACACAGACTGTCCCCATGGACCACCAGGAGAGTTTCCTGGGAGTGGCTGTGCAGGCCATCCTGCCCAGTACATAGGGTGGCAATACCAACAGCTGAATAAATTCCCAATGTAAGCATTTTTATGAGGCATTTTTGTGAGCATTTTAAGCCTTCAGGGCTGTGAAGGAGCCAACCCCGCTCTGTGGGGCAGGTGACAGCATCCTCAGGCAGGACTTGACCCAGGGAAAGAGAGGACAGTGCTTCTCCAAAGCAGCTCAGAGAAGCCACACGTCTCTGGAAATGTCCCTCAGGACCATAGAAGAATGAAGGGAAGCACACCCAGGACCAAGGGCAGCAGGGCAGCCAGGCAGCTTGGGATCAATGGGCTGACTGTGCATTAATCCACACAATACAGAGGTAACCACAGAAATGAAGGTATTAAACAAGAAGTGTGGAGGCGTTCATTTTTTGTGAGTATGCACAGACATTGTGAGAAAATATCTTCTCTTTCAATGGTGTGCAAAAAAGCAACGTAGCAGGTACCGTAGAACTGTATACAAAGTTTCCTTATTCTTTTACCCACTGACAACTTTACATATGTAACATAATATGATGTATGTGCTTGCAAAATATATATTTACATCATTAGTCATTCACAGAATAATGAATTAATTAACATCAGAATATTTCTGATAGCAAGATGAAGCAGTCCTGTTTGTGTTTTATGTTTAAAGGGAAATGCATAGGTCAGAAATTATATTAGTCTCTTAGTTTCACACATAGATTAAAGTTTCAATACTTTGTGACTAAATCTCACTACCTCAAAAGAAAGGGATAGAAATCCCCCTTTAACTGGTCTTATTTCACTGTTTTTTGATGAGTAGCCTACTGTTATCTGCAGGGCACCCAGCACCACTAGCAGAATTCAGACCTTAGACTTTCTATAGTGATTCCTCTGTTAAAAAATACAGAAGTGGAAGAAGAAAAGATGATGAAGAGTAGCAAACAGGAGCTTTCCACTGGTAGTTCCATGAAACAGTCCCATGGAAAATTATGCCGGGCTTGAAAATAAATGTCAACACTTTTCTACCACTAAGAGTGAAATGAAGCACCCATCATATATGAACTTCTACAGCAAGAAAAGTGTGGCACATACAGAACTCCACAGTGCTCCATGCAAATATTCCTATATTGTCAACCACCCTAGCTGTGACACCATGCCACTGCTTTTTTTTTTTCAAACCTTCAGTAAAGAAGTTTCTTTAGTGCAGCATATTAACAGTAGCCATCAATTCTTCTGCTCAGGCTGAACTCTTGGAAATTAGTAACTTGTGAAAAACAAAACCCTGCCAAACAAAGAAATCTGGCAGTATACTTAACAAAATGTAGTAGAACTTTTCTGCAAATCAAAGAAATGCAATTGCAATTGCTAATGAAACCCTAAAAGGAAGACTTTTAGAGTGATAGGCAGAGCAAGCCTAGAAAAGGAAAGAGAGAGACAGGAAATGAGCATAAGTGTTGGTTTCTCTTGGCTTATGATCAGGGTATTTAAAGAAATGTTTTCTTTCCTGAAAGTCAAGAGGAAGAAAAAATATGGAGACAAACTAGAGTCAGTTCAGACAAGGTTTTTAGAGCCTCTTTTGCTCTGAAAGCATATGACACATTAGAGTTTTCCTATCTTGAAGTATCTAGATGAACCCTAGACTTTCTCCCTCTACCTAGTTGTTATGTCAGCTAAGTATGTTTTTTGTAAGGACAACACAGCCCAGTATTTAATGTGTGAATTGTGTGAGCCTTCATACCTATGTCTAGGTGGATTTAGAGCATTAGTAGTCAGTTAAGTAAGTTAGAAAAAGTAAGCTGAGTTTTGCCTTCAAAGTGTTTTCTTAATCACATGTTTCTGAAACAAACTATTTTATTAACTGACTTAAATAAAATCAAGGTTTTAAAATCTCATTGGAAGCTAAGTGTTAAAGACTTTACAAAATTGAATTACCTTAAGTGCTCATATGTGGAATTTTCTGGAAAACTTCAGGATAGATACATTTTGCTACATCTTCTTCTTAGAGGTCCATTTTCCAATAAAACACAGATATTCTTATCCTGCATAAAAGATGTCACTGCCTTATATTGTCTTTTCATTTAAATTCCATTATCCAAGTATTTATCTTACTTTTCAGATTCTAATCTGAATTAATGAATATTATAAAGGAAAAACTTACAGATTTATAAATTGCCCTGAATCGGCTTTTTCACTGTTCCCAAGTAGATTCATTGTATTTTTCATCACTTCAAATTATTACTGCTTGTTTGTTAAGGGTATTTGTTCTCATAACTTTGCTTATCTAGACGCCTATCTTTGTCTATCTAGACATCTAGAATTATATACTTGGTGGTTTTTTAGAATCAGGGGATACATGCTACGTGCCTCTTTTGACTGGAGTTCAGTAATCTCCTGAAGTTCCCAGTTCTGATTTTCCCATCTTTCTTCCAACCATTAATCTTGTTCTTAAGTCCAGATGGTTAAAGTCATCACCTAACTTAAAGCACTCCTTACATTATTGGAGCCAAATCTAGGTTATGTGCTCTCTTTAACAGCAATTCCTCACCTTACAGCCCACCTTTCCTTTCCCTGCTCTGTATACCCTGAAGAACTGTTTTTGCCTAAAGATTCTGCCTTTGAGGCAGATAAAGATCCAAACAACCGCAGAAAGCTTTGTAATGAATGCCAACACCTTGAACTGCACTCAGGAACTAATTAGCAGTTGATGTAGTAACAAGTCAAGAAGCTGTTAATTCACACTAAAAAAAAAAGTCAAGTTTATCCGAGTAATTCATTGTCAACACACTCATTTAGACAGATGTTTACAACTGGCACACATACATAGTACGTATGTACACACATCTGTCATGGGCTGTATATATACACACTCTGAAGCTTACAGGTGATACTATCTCACTAAAGTACAACAATGTACAATTTTTTTTAGTAGGACTGTCCCTGGTTTAAGAAAGCAGCACGTATTTTACTGGGAAAGATGTACAGGCAGTGGACCCAGCCATTGCTAGGATCCTGGAGAGATGACTGCTTGTATGTGGTTGAGGAACACACTTGCTGAAGGTCGAGGAACAGACCTGTGTTTCTGCTGAGGAACACACTTGCTGACTGGCTTTTATTGCCAGCAACCAAAGGGAGTCAGTCTTCCCTCACGTCTCTTTGAGAAGAGATCCTCTCCATGAGCCGTGCAAGCCAAATGATATGGAGATAACACATAACAGGATTAACTTCATTAGTATAAAAAATGGAGATCGGTCATGTGTTCTCATGACACTCCCAGTAGGTTATGCAGGTTCACTGTGTTGTAGTGTTTCACTCATAGCATTTTTCCTGGTTATAATTTCATCTAGAGCACAGGAGGGTTTTTGATAGGTCCCAGACACTGTAGCTGGTCACCCCAAGTTGTTCTGCCATGCTCCCTGCTGCTTCATAGGGCCTGGGAGTTTGTGTGTACAGTGCTCCAATTTCCATTCAGAAATTAACGCAGTTGAATGACTTAGGATCAAAACAGATTTTTCCCATGGTTCTTTTTACTTCAGCCGTGCTAGCACCAGTTTCAAAGAGTAGTTGAGTAACATGGACAGAATACCAGTGAATGTCACAGTCTCTCTGAATAAATATAAACAAATTGCCACCAGCAAATATATAGTCATGTGATGATGGGCAGTACCTCAGGGCACAGAAGGCTTATAAGATCACTGAAAACACATTCCTCCTCCTACATTTTTCCTTCAAGTAAATGTATTGGTATATTGCTTTCAGACCCAGCCAGCAAAATCTGTCTAGTGCTGCAGCTGATGGTAATCAGATGGTCACAGATCTTCAGGACTTCAAAAGCCAATCTTCTAGAACTGTGCTGGGTTTCTCCTGGAGTGGACAGAAATCTATGTAGAATTCCCCTCTGCATGAAGAATCACATGGAAAGCTCTCAAGAAATGTTTTGCTACTTAGCAGTAGGTAGTCTGCTGCTTTTTTTGCTGGGGGCAGATAAATCACATTTTTTTAGCAGCAACGAGCACAATTCTGAATACTATTTTCCTACATCATAAAATCCAGCACAGATGTAGTTATGAAAGTATTTGTACAGTTAGGGTTATACAGTTATACTGTGACTACTGTTCCAACAACGACCTGTTAATTTCCATCCCTTGTAATTCAGACACATAGAGTTGGTGATTTACACTATTGCAAGACTTGATTAATCAGTACTAGTTTACTATTCATATGGATGTTCTAAAAAAGTAAAAGATCCAATTTTTTTATTTGAGGAATAGAATAAAATTTCTACTGTGATGGCATTAGCACTAAGGCATTCTTCTTTACCCCAGTCATCCTGAAGATCTCAATTATCTTTCCTAACCTTGGCTCATGAAGCCTTTACTGGACACTTGCACAGTGATATGTAAGAACATCTGTATCAGAGCAAACACCCTATTTCTGACATGTCTGTGTTCAGATATTCTGGAAAGTGTTTAAGAACAAGACAAAACTGCCATACGACTTCCCCTCCCATCTCATAAAGGTCTTACTGGTAGAAAAACATCAATAGGAACTTATTTGATGCATTTGTCCAGTTGTATTCTGAATTAATGAAATATTTCATATCCAGTATGTCCTGTGCCAAGGAGCTGCACAATTTAAGCATACACTATTCAAAAAAGTATCCCCTCTTGGTTTGATTTCAATCTATTATCTGCACAGGAGTAAAGGTCTTTACACCCCAAGTTCATGTGGGATTAAAATTGGGTATTTGAAAGATTTAGGATTAGAAGGAAGATACTGAAACTAGAAGTGGAAAAGAAGTATTTTTCAGTTGTAATATGATTTTTCTGTTATTTTGATTACTGTGACAGAACAAAGGAAAAGTGTTTTTGCATAGGATGGAACAATAAATAAAAATCCCCCTCAAGGTTTTACTTGGCATATTATAGCCCAGCTGGAGAATTACCTGGCACAGGATTTACATATGGCACATATGATACAATTTGAGGCATGACCATTGTACTCTGGGATCATATAAGGAGATCCCATCTCAACTCTAGTGATTAGGCAAGGTGACTTGTTACGAGTGTTAGAACGCTGTCAGGGCCGTATAGGACACCCAAGTAAGCAAAGAGATGACCCCAGCACCCAACAAAGTCATGTGGAATAACCTGGGAGGGTTTAGACACCTATTAGTTATTCTATGAGGAATATATAGCCCTTCCAACTTTGCAGCAGGTCAGCCTAGACCACATCTCAGTAAACTTATTTGCAAACTTTAGTATCTTGCATTAAATTGTAATAAAATTCGCAACAAATAAGCATTCAATGTGAAGAGAGTGCTTTAATGTGTGAGAACTGAACCTAAGTTGCCATAAATATGAAGTGTACAGTGCTTGCCACAAACAAATTGTACAGTGGCTCTTGCGAACTAAAATATTTTGTTTTGCTCCCATTGAGAACCTGACACATAGATGTAGATTGGTCTGTGGCTTTCATTCTTACTAAAGAGTTATTCCTGTTCTACTCCAAAAATTTTAAAATCAAAAGCAATATGTGTAGAAGGGTGTATTTGTCTGTATGGCTAGCTGTATACTGGGTCAATACAATATTCCTTTTGTACATGTTAGAATCATTTGTTTCCTTTGTTGATACAATGATTTTTTTATTGTTGCTGTCAGTAGCAAGGGTGATAATGGATTTGTTATTCATGGAATTATCTATCTATGACTGGGAAGCAGACCTGACTGCAGCACTCGTATTTCTATAATATATCTGTAATTATGCATTCAGGAAATTTGACAGCAAAATGTCAAAACAAAAGCAGATTTGCTCTGTTGAAGGTGCTTGAAGACAAACAGCGTTACATCAGAAGCTTGTATCTGGTTCAGACAGGCTATTTACTGCAACAACAAAAAATAGCCTTTTGAATTACTTTCAGCCTTCCATACCTCATGTTAAAAGGCTACTGTGGTGCCCTGTCACCTACTTATCAGCAACAGAGGGGGCAAAGATGAGCAGGAGTCACAAAACAGGTAAGAGAAAATGATCACTTCAGAAGAATTATTTCCTGTAGCTTTCAAAAGTGAGGGTTTCCTTCAGTAGCATTTAGTAGTTATGGCTGAGTACCTCTCTTTACAGGCATTTGTAACACCCATGTGAGGCATTATTGATTTTCACAGAAGGCAGTGCCTGCTTGCTTGTTGGAGCTACTGTAGTGCTCAGAGGAGGTTGTACCAAGCTCCAAAAAGAATCAGTGATAAATTCCCTCATTCTATATGAAGGGCAATATATTCTTTTCCCTTTCCCTCCAGCATCTACAGTCTGACAGCTTCATATGGTGGTGTCTATGAATCACTGAACAGGCAGTGGGAGTTAATTCTATGAAAAAAATTAGGTGGTGATACATTTCAGAGTATGGTTGAAAGGGGAATTTAATTGTCTACCTGAGAGGAAGTTAAAACCAAAATAGTTTTGGTCACCAAAAGAATTTAGGCTTACTGCATTCAATTTTTCAAAAATATATTATTTCATTACTGTTATTTCCAATGACTATAACAAAATTTCAATTAGCACTAACATCAGGCTGAATCTTTTTGCTCAAATCTTTTACGTAAGTGGTAAGAAAAGACTGAAGATTAAATCAGGGTTTCTTGCTACAGACACAGGTGTGACTTCTGTACCTGCACTGAAGGTTTCCAGCAGACCCATATGTAGAGAGGCATCTGAGCATTCAGTCTGGAAAATCTATGGTGGCTGTCACACAACGCTCTCCTTCTTCACCTTCTTAATTCTTAGTTTGCTTTTGACAGTTGGTAAGTCATCTTTTTAATGGCTCACCACAGTTTTAATGCACAACTTCAGACCAAATTGTTTGAAACCATGACTTAATTCATGGAATCTATTAAAAAATGTGTTGACAGCCTTCATTCCAGGAAGAAAATGTTAATTACTTGTATCACAGTAGCACTCAAGATTCAGGCCATATTGCCCTAGATTATAGATATGCATAGTTCTTGTATCTGTTTTTTTGCTCAAAATGAAATTGACTGATGTGAAATACTGCCACACTTATTTTGCACAATACAGAGCTAGCTGTTATTATTGTATATGTGAGGAATGGTGCATGTTAAGTGAACTGCTTAAGGTTGCAAAGAGGTCTATGGCAGACCAAACAACTACTCACTCACTTTCTCTGGCACAATAAGAAAGAATCACCTTTCCAGAGGACATAAAGTACATATGATACTAAAGAAAGTATATGATGGAGAAACAGGACTTATAATAACAGGCATTTCCTACATGATGGCTTCTATTCTGAAGATCAATTTTGACATATCCTTGGGTTTGGGTCTCAGAAAAAAAGTACTCTACAATTCCACCAGACCCAAAATGCTTCTTGCTGGGCTTAAAATCTGGGCCACCCAGATCAGTGGCCGTTTGTGAACATTTGCTCTTACAACTGTGATTTGACCTATATAAGAGAGTAATTCAGAAAATGTCTGGAGTCTTATTTTGCTCAACAGATCTGTAACTGATATGGGCTAATGAAATATCATTCACCATAGTTCCTAGCCAGATTCACAACAACTTCTTGGTCCATCTGTTCACTGAAGACACAGCATTTTACATATCTCTTTGTACCCATATTTGTAAAGTCTGTATTTAACTTACTTAAATATATTTATGATCCTTTCTTCATCAGAAATACAGAAATGAGTGCATTCAAGAAATAGAAAATAATATAGGCTGGGTACAACAAAAATATAAACCCTTCACTTTGAAAAAAACCAAAACCCAACATGCTTGAATATTTACTGCATAATCTTTTCCTATTCAAAAATACATATTTATGTGAATTCAATTCAGAGTTGCTTTTCTACCAATAAAGAACTACACATAGCTAAATTGAATAGCACATGAATAACGAATAGGCTAAATATTGATAATTCAAAATATTCACTAAGTACTTAGAAATTCTAACTACATTAAAAGAATGACAACTTTGTCTGCTAATGACATCTTCAGCAAAAGGGAAATGAAATTAATAGGTAAGGATTTTATGCAACTTCTCTGGGTGGTTATTACTGTGCTTTTACTAAAATATGGACTACATACATATTTTTCTTGCAGATACTGGTTACATGTTGGAAAAATTATCATATTTTTAAAATAAGCTGTTCACTCAGTCATTAGAATTTCTGATTATCAAGTTGTGTTTCTTTGTTTAGAGGTATAGTTAAAGGCAAGGGCTCTTTAAACTAATATTTTTTCCAACAATACCATTTAGTGTATATGTAAATGAAGCCATAGCATTTAATAAAATGTGCCAGGTCATAAACACTGAAGATTTTCATTGGCTGAAAGGATCTTCATGAAAGAGTTAAGTTTGTCTTCATNACCCATATGAAGACTGGCTAGATATAAACAAAAGAGTGTGTAAATATATTTATTTGTAATAAAAAATTTTTGAATCCCCAAAGTTGTAGTGTCCCGTTGATATACTTTTCTTTCTGTTTTGAGTAAAAAGCTGTTGGTGAAAAGGGGTTAAATAGAGTTTCTAAATGAAAAAGGGTTTTATTGTGTCAAGTGTCAGGAAGTGAGTAGAGGTGCAAAGGAAAGAGAGAATAAGATCGTTAGAGCTGATACCATGAAGTGTAACATAAATTCAGAGATGACAGAGCAGGTGAGGTCTTTGAAATGCAGCCATCACAATAATGTCACCTACAGCTGAGAATCCACAGAAGAAAAAGAAAGGAGAATGAGAAAAAAAAACAGGGGGAAAAAAAGAGAAGAAAAAGCATAACCGCAATCCAAATGTGATCTAAATACAGAGCAACAGACTTTACTACAGAGCAACAGACTTTACTATGCGGAGCCTACTGAAAGGATTTAAAAAAAAAAATTCTAGTAAGCATTGAGTAAAATAGTAATAATATCATGCAGACCTTTCACAGGAAGTATGTCATCTCTCCTTAGCAAGTAAGATGCTTGCAATGCCAGATTCTGTCTTATAGGATCACATTAGATTCATAAATTGCATGAACATTTGGCCCTACACATATTGTTACTTTGACTGTTCCTTTTATCTTATCAGACACCACAAACTTTGACAACTTTATTTGTACTCACTCTGATAAATTCTCTAGTAGTGTACGTAAGTGTACATATTTGCCCCAATAGAGAATGTTAACTTATGCCAGACATACTTCTGTTTTCATGTGAAGCTTCTTCATGGCTATCCAAGGAAATTATGTCAGGAGATTTTCCTTCTATTAATTTCTCCAAGTGCCACAGTATTTCAACTCATGGGCAACGTGTTGCTCTTCACTGAGCTATGCTCATCTCATTAGTTTTGCCTGAGGGCAAAA
>VZTT01053243.1:6138-18594 GCA_013400855.1 Buphagus erythrorhynchus
CTGAGAGTCAGGAGAAATCCAGGCCTGAAAAGAATCTCCAAGCTGTAATTCCCCAGCTCTCTGAATGTGTGTGTCCACAGGGAAACATCTGTTGTTACAGCATATCGTGGCCTCTCAAGTTTGGTCAAGGAAACTACAACTTCCTGCCCACAAAGTTTAATGAACAAATATTTGCTTATTAAAAGGTTTGATGAACAAATATTCATTTATCACAGGGGTCAGAGCAGGGGACACAAACATTCCTGCAGCAGGGGACTGAGCTCTGGGTGCCTGCAGCTCCTGGTGATCCCAGCAGAGGCTGGAGGCGCTTGGAGGATTTCTAAAGCTGCTGAGCATCGTTTAAGGCGAGCTTTGAACAGGCTTTGGATCAGGCTGAGAGCTTGAGGCGAGCTGCAAAGAGCCTTTGCCTCGGAAAAGTTGCTGATGGAGCTGGGATTTAATGTGTGACACTGGTGTGTGAGTGTTTGGACACCTTCATGCCAGCCCTGAATAACACAACCGACTCTCCCCAAAAGCAGCAAACAGACTGTTCTTGATCGTGTGTCATCCTTCTGTTCCATCCACGGACCTGGGGGAAGTGCAGGGTGTGGGGTTTGGAATGAAATTATGCCCAGCAGCATCCTCGGAGTGTTGGATATTACAGAGCGAATTTATTCTCTAAACTCAGCCAGGAGTTGCTTCTTTTCCAAGCATTCTGCTGGAATGTGAAGGAGTTTTGTAGATGGGGATTCAATTAACCAGAGCCTTTCAAAATCCAGCAAGGCTTGAAGTCAACTTTAATCAAAGTTCTTGGGCTTGGGGCATTTTTAGTTGGTTCTGCTCAGAGTGGCTGGAAATAAAGAGACTTGGGGATGGTGAGGGAGCTTTGTGCTGTGAGATGTGATGGCAAGGATTTTGTATAAATACCTCACCCAGTGTAAATAAATTTTGGAAAATTATTTAGCCCAGGATAAAGATGGGAATATTCTTATTCATGGTATCATCATGGAATCCTGGAATGGTTTGGGCTGGAAAGGACCTTAAAGAACATCTCATTCCAATTCCCCACCATGGGAAGGGACACATCCCACCAGAACAGCTTGCTCAGAAAATTCAAAAGAGAAAGAGTGTTGGTTCCTCAAGGGAAATATCAACTTGAGTATTAAGTCAGTAAAAAATTCTAAGTACTGTCAGATATTAACAAAACTTTCTGGAAAACAGAGTACTGTTTTTATATTAATAAAAGCAAGGGATAATTGGAAATTCCTTTGATGTTTTACTTGCTGATCATTAAAATAAGGCACTTCAGGAAAGACTGTCCTGCTGAAACTTCAACCTGTTGCATAAACAAGAACACTCCTGCTGTTTTCCAGACGCTGACATTCCCCATTCCTTCACATTTCTGCTTTTGTTCACAGAACAAAAAGAAAATTGCAAGCTGATTCATAGAGGGCTGGGTTTTCTACCCATGAGCAGCTGTGTGTTAATTGACTGCACTGGGATTCCTCTTGGTGTCAGAGAAGACTTTGTGTGTGCAAAGGAAATTGTTCAAGGAGAAAGTTACTCTTGACATATTTGCCTACATGTTGTGTTGCAGTACTTTGTCAACAGCTGGTTAAAAATACTTCAGGAATAAATATTTTAAATGAGTAAAATTGATACCTTTTCAGTGTGTTAACTCTAGTGGGGGTAAACATAAAGATGTTGGGGGAGTATGGATTGAGGTTTTCACTTGCTTTAGGAGCTTCCAGATTGAAATGCTCAACATTAAAATGTACGAGAAATAAAAAGGTAGAGTGCTTTAATTCTGGTTTAAATCAGTATTGCTTAATTTCCAATTTACACTGATAGTTGAATAGTAATAATGTTTTTTTCTTTTTATTTACTAGTGGTACAAAGAGATTTCTAGAGGTACAGGATTTTCTAGAAGTATTCATGAAGGTTGACCCTCTGTAGCCAATATCAGCTGCTCAGAGATGATCCCAAATGTATGTTACACCTTTTTTTTTGGATATTGTTTTGCTACTCAGAGTCCTCCTTCCTCTCTCTGTTCATTACTCCAGTGTGCCTGAAACCAAAGCAGCAAACAGTACCCAAAAGTTTGTTCTTTCTGCATAAAGAAAAAGACAAAGGGCTGCAGATTTCACAGGAAGCTTCTCTACTTTCCAATCTGGGAATATGTAGAAAGGTATTTGAAACTATAGCTCAAGGCAAGGAGGAACAGGATTTCAGTCTGTTCTCAATCCTTTCTGAGTGTCAGGCTGGGCTTGTGAAGTGTTTTCATCCTGGGCTCTCAAATATGCAAAATCACCACCTTGTGGAGCAAAATAACGATGAATAAACAGAAATTAATGCGCTGGAACTTAAAATCTTGTAGCTGGCTAAGATGTCTATAGTGAAATGGCTTCTGCTGGTTTCCATACCTATAGGATGGCAATATTTGAGTCTTAAAAAATAAAATTCAAAGCAGGGATGTAGCCAGAAACTCCAGTGCAGAGTGTAAATTAAGAATATGTTACAAGCTGGACATCTGAGGGGTAGATAAAGAAGTAAATCCTAGTTATAGCCCACCAGATGATAATTAATTCTATTTTTCCAGTATCCATCGATCCCTCCAAGCAGATATTTTGTGTCTCCAAGTCTATCTTGGTGAAGTATTTGAGAGGAGATTCCAAACTTTGCCCTCTGGGGCTGGGTATGACTTGCAGTGCTTTTGTGTGCTGCTAACAAAGGACTCTTCCCCCTTCTGCTGTGGAATAGAACAGGTATTATGTTGATGGGAATTGTATCTTACCCAGGCAGTGCAGTCCTCAGTGGAAACTCAATGTGTTATTGTGCACCTGAAGCTGCTGGATAAATGGGTATTTTTAAATTAATATGTGGCCTTCTGCTCTGCACCATGCCCTTTGCACTGTGGCTTTTGTGCCTTAAGAAGGCAGAGCCCTAATGCTGAAAAGTTCCCTGTATGTAAGGGACTGTGTCACCACCTTGATTTCTGTTCTGATTAAACAGAGGTAAAATTGCACAACTGGTAAGTTTGAGATGTTTTAGAACCATGTAAGTATTTGCTGCTTGTTGACAGTCTGTTTTATCAGGCTTGTCCAAGCTAGGTTTGAAGGTGGTTTTCACTGTTCTAAAGAAATGTTACATTGCTCCAGGATAGGCTTAAATATCTGAATGAATTTTTAGATCATGGAATCATTAAGGTTGGAAAAGACCTTTAAGACTGAGTTCAACTCTTAAACCACCATTAAACTATGGCCCTAAGAACCATACCCACACTTTGAACACTTCCAGGGATGTGACTCCAGCACTGCCCTGGGCAGTTCCAATGCCTGACCACCCCTTCAGTGAGAAATTTCCTTAATATCCAATCTAAATTCCCTTGGCTCAACTTTAGACTATTCCCTCTTGCTCCATTCCTTATTGAGTGGGATGTTTTTCTTGGGATTTTGGAAGGCTTTCTTTGCAGTTTTAAGAACCAGCAGATCCAGACCAAGTCCCTAATTTCAGATGCTCCCATTTCTTAGGGAACAATTTAAAAAGCCAGTGTCTTTTTCACTCCCTGCACCAGATGCCCTGTGCTCATGGGAAGTGTGTTTTCCACAGCTCTGATCCTGCTGAAGTGGTTAAATTTAGCTGATGGTAGACTGTTTGTTCTTAAGGAATTTCTTTTCTTTCCACCCACCTTGTTGTGTAGGCTCGTGGTACAAGATTGAACACGACTGTTTTATTGTGGTTTAACAAGTTCCTGCTCGCCAGCTGAGCTCCTCTCCCTGACTCTGCAAGTGCTGGGAGCTCCACCTCACTGAGCAATAAATGCACACCCCCAAACCCTCTCTGGCCATGCCACAGTGAATGTATTTCACCTCCCAGTTGCACTGCTGGGCAAGTACTGGCCATGGGATGAGTAAAGGCAGCTCAGCCAACTGTGTGGAATCATTTTGTCTCCACTTTTATGGACTGGAGTGTCTTTTTTATTTTTTTTTTTTTTTTTTGTGGTGGGCAAAAGTGTTTTCTTTTTGTAAATTAGCATTTATGCTTTTAATTCTGAATCTGGAGCACTGAGAAATCCAGATGCAGTTGCTAGAAGAATGTAGGCAGCTGGCATCTGAGCTCTGACACCAACAGCTCTGCTCCATATGGCTCAGCTTCAGCACCAGAGAATTTTAACAAGTGAGGAGAACAAACAATCCATCAAGCCTAAGTACTGTTCATTTCTTATTTTTTAAGGGAAGCAATTTGTACAGCATCAAGACACATTGTTGTTCCCAGTGACTTCTCTTCAGGAGCATTTCTTCCAGCCTGACTTGCAGCAGAAACACTGCTATGATTTCCTTTTGCAAAACATTCAGAGTTCTGCTGGAACAACAAATTCTTGAAGACTTCTTCATTTTGGACAGAATGCACAAATTAACCCCATGGCTGAGTGGGCAGTGGGGCTGACTGGGGCTGTTGCAGCTCCAGCACAGCAGCTCAGGTGCTCAAAGGCAAAATGTCCTGGTCAGGGGCTCAAGCTGTGCCAGGGAAGGTTCAGGCTGGGTATCAGGAGGAATTTCTTCATGGAAAGCATTGGAAGGGGCTGCCCAGGGAGGTTTGGAGTTCCCATCCCTGGAGGTGTCCAAGGGAGGGCTGGACGTGGCACTGGGCTGGGGACAAGGTGAGGATCAGGCACAGATTGTCATTTCTCTACCCCACCATAACAAAATCAGCCAGTGTGAAGTGGAACACCCAATAAAGCTCTTGAGAGTCTGGAATTTGCTACAGGTAAAACATGACAAGTGATTTTTCCTCCCCTGTCTCAATGTAGAGGCATTAAAAACAAACAAAAATATAGAACACCCAACCAACAACAAAAAAGCATCAACAAAAGGAAAAATCTCCCAACTAAACCTGTGAAACTCCTTGGTTTTTTGAACCTTTGTTAAGCCAAAAGCACAAATTCTTTACAAAGATGAGATTAATTATTAAATCTAAAAGTCCTGTAATGATTTTTGTGTGGGAACTGTCATTGCTTGACTGATCTCCATTCTGACTTATTTTTGAAAGACAAAGGTGTTGTTTTGGGCATTTCCTTTATCCTTCTAAAATTCTGCTTGAACGTTCTCTTAACTACTAAGGAGACAAACTCTACAATGCAAATTTGTCCTAAATCGACAGATGGAAAACAGAGTTTGAAGTTCCAAATTAAGCAGCATCCCTTCAACAGCAATAGCACAAAGAAAGTGTTATTGTGTGAGAGAATCTATGTTCTGTAATTTACAATAACTGAGTAATGATGTGGTAAGGATGCAATTAGATCTCATTTGCTCATGTAAGTGAGCTGAATAAAAAAGATCAATATTCAGTCTACACCTAGTGTGAAAAACAATTAGTTTAATTGACAAAAAACCTTCTGCTTCAGCTAATTACATAAAAATGACCTAATGCTCATGCAAATTAAGATTATTAATAGTACATGAGTATTTTTAGTTACATAAATCATCTTACCTGTGATGTGGTGTTTTCTCTGTAAGCTTAAGGATTTTAATTTTAGGAAAATTACACATCCTTGTTTTCAAAAAGTCCTATATTGCTTCTAAATTAGAAACAAAGCCATTTCTCTCACACTGAAGTGCTGTGGAAACAGTGGAGCATCAAGATTTACTGTTCTGACCATCCAGCTAATAATTAATTCAGAAACAAAGAGGACAAGGAAATCTGATGTCCTGAGATGCTTGATGTGGATGACATGGATAATTTCCCATTATTGCCAGAGCAGACAGTGATGGGAAGGGGGACAGGGAAAATTCAGAGCACAAAAATTAGATTTCTGTTCTGAATTATCTCTGAAGGAAACTCTTCAGTCAATGAGAGGAGACACCTTAATTTGTGATTTTTATCTATAATGAGGCTGTGCTGGCCTCTCCATAGCATGATGGAGTGTCAGGACTGCAGCTTTAAATTATTTTCTAATTTAAAGATAACTGTCACACATTGCCTGGCCACGTTTGGAGTGGAGGACATGGAGGTACAACCTTGCACCTCCTTGTGACAAGAGGACAAGGATGGAGCTTTAGCCTGCCAGGGCAGTGGGGAACCAGCTCCTGGCCCAGCCAGGTGTTGTGTGGGGTACAGAAATGCATCCCTCATCCAGAGCTGCTGTTGTGATTTTTATCAGAATGGTTTGGGGTTGGAAGGGACCTTAAAGCCCATCCAGTGCCACACCCATCCATGGCAGGGACACCTCCCACTGTCCCAGGCTGCTCCAAGCCCCATCCAACCCAGCCTGGGACTCTTCCAGGGATCCAGGGGCAGCCACAGCTGCTCTGGGCACCCTGTACCAGTTCTTCCCAGCTTCTGGCCATGAGGAATAGATATTTGGGCCCCCATCATCAGCTGAGAAATGAATTAATTGGTGATGGCACCCATCCAGTGCCATGAGTGAAGGTGTGGGCAAGGCTGAGGCAGCATGGGACTCTTCCACCCCTGTTCCATCCCTGTTCCATTCCTGTTCCACCCCTGTTCCAGCCCTGTTCCACCCCTGTTCCATCCCTGTTCCATTCCTGTTCCACCCCTGTTCCATCCCTGTTCCATTCCTGTTCCACCCCTGTTCCATTCCTGTTCCATCCCTGTTCCAGCCCTGTTCCATCCCTGTTCCATTCCTGTTCCATCCCTGTTCCATCCCTGTTCCATTCCTGTTCCAGCCCTGTTCCATTCCTGTTCCATCCCTGATCCATTCCTGTTCCATCCCTGTTCCATTCCTGTTCCATCCCTGTTCCATTCCTGTTCCATTCCTGTTCCATTCCTGTTCCATTCCTGTTCCATCCCTGTTCCATCCCTGATCCATTCCTGTTCCATCCCTGTTCCATCCCTGTTCCAGCCCTGTTCCATCCTCACTTCTGAGGATGAGGGGTAAGGAGGGAGCAGCAGGCTCAAGGCAGAGGGAACTCAAGGTGGTTGGATTTGGGGAATGTCCCTTTGCCATGCTGGGGCAGCTGTTGCTGCTCGTGCCCCTCTCCCCTGAGTGCCCAGGGCACAGTTTGGAAATGCTGCAGCTCTGAGGGGCAGCAAAAGTGAGGATTTAACCTTTTACAGGTTAAATTCAGCACTCCAGTGAGAATTAGAGAAGGAGTGCTGCTCTAAGCTCTTCCCAATCCCTGCTAAATGTCACTGGTGTGAGCAGTGGATGCAGAGTGTGGGAGGGGATTGATTAAATCTCTGTGCAGAATCAGGGCTCTGGGTGACCCTTGGAGGTGAGACCTTGCTTGGGATATAAAAGGGTTTGGAGTAAGTCCCAGTCCCTAATTCCCACCTTATCGTCCTCTTTCATGGGCACAGTGTACACATTTCAGGAATTGATGATAATATGGAGCAGTGCAATATTTCTGATCATGATACAGATCTACACACATTTCCAGGAGTGCTCAGACCTTTGCACCAAGAAATACAGAAAACCAGGAATGTATTTTAAATTTTGTTACATTTTTCCATCCCCTTCTCAGCCCACTTCCTGAGTGCAGGTCACCTATCCCTGGAATAGGGGACTTCATAAAACCCCTTTAACCCTTCCAAATCCACCCTCATCCATTGATCCATACTCTGCAACTCCACATAGAGTTCAGCCTCCAAGCTCTCCCAATCCTGCAATCCACCAGTGCATTTTTTTTTAATAGTATATATGCAGGTCTGAATGCAGTTAATAGATTTTTTACCCCGCAGAGAACAAAATCCTCTGCAGAACAGTTGGTATTTTCTGGCTTTCAGCACTGTATGGTAATGTAAATGTCAGGACAGCATAAGGTAATAATTATGAAATCATATTTTGCTGCTTTAAGGAACTAAAAGGTTTCTAAAAAGTAAATAAAACTTGTCTTTTCCACTGCAAGCTCTCTCAGCCAGTGACTCTATTTTCATGTGTTTGTGGACATTATTTAGTGCTGTCTGAATGCAAATGGTATTTATTGGAATAATAAAAGCTGTTTCCTAGTTATCCTCTCATAAAAGCTTACAGTGCTCACTACCTACAGCATTCCAGCTTCCCAGCAGGACAGAAGAAGCAGCTTTGCATGCAATGTCTGTCTCATAAAATCATCATATTATCACAGAGTGGTTTGGGCTGAAAGAACCTTAAATCCCATCCCATTCCACCCCTGCCATGGGCAGGAGCACCCTGAACTGCCCCAGGCTGCTCCAAGCCCTGTCCAACCTTGCCAGGGCCTCACCACCCTCACAGGGAAGGATTTCTTCTTCATATCTATGTGCCTAATACCTCAGTATTAAATACATATATATATATATTAAATAGCTCAATATGCCAGATTAGTTAACTCACTCTTCTGAGCCAGGTAGTTAAATTCTCCTCTGTCTTGCAGTGGATTGGATGTCATTTACAGCATTTTCACCTTTTATTAAAGGCCAGCAGCAGTACTTTACAGCTTAATATTTCCCCTGAAAAAAAAAAAAAGGCAAAAATGGTAAATCTCTTCCAATACTGTTTGTTTGTCATATTCGATTAGACCAAGAAATACAGGTAGAAAGGTTAGGTGGGATGTAAGAAGTAAGAAATCAGGTAAATCTGGTCTTTAAGTCATATTTCTTGTATTTTGGATGCTGAGGACCTTGTCCATCATTGTCACTGCCATACAAATGAGAAAACCTTGAAATTAGAGCCATCCCTGCAGAGTTACATGGAGTCTATATTAGTGCAGAATCTGCTGTTACCATTCACCAACATTTTTGTGATCACAGACAGGTGAAAGGACCTTTCCTTACATTTCTGCTCCTCATTTTTCCTCTTGATCATCCAAAAATATTTTACTCAATGCCTTCCATCTCTTCTGCATACAGCACATCATTAGTATGCAGGGGAGACTGGGAGCACATTCCCACAAATTACAGGAAGGTACCGAGCACGAATCCTCACGATGTCCAGGTGCCTTCCCAGCAGCTCCAGAGCCAATGTGAGCTGGGTCAGGTTTTTGTTCTGGAGGGCTCTTCCTGGGAGAGGGGGGAGGAAGGGATGGGCTGTCAAAAAGTCTTGATGTGTTCCTAGCCAGAAATGTCACACTTGGAAAAACAGAGTGAGGAGTTTGCTGGGAATGCCCCGACCTTGGGCTGGGATAAAGGGATGCCAGGGAGGAGTGACCTGATGGTAAAACCCTTGGGTTCTGTAGTGATGCCTTTTGGGGCTACCTGAAAACAGAGGGCAGACAGAATTAAGGGAATAAAAAGCTGTTATATTTATTAAAGAAACTTTAGGTACATTTAGGGCAGAAAAAACCCTCCAGGGGCTACACTCAAAATGGACCCCAGGTCACAGGTTTTCACACTTTTATAAGTTTGGGCCATTTGCATATTGGGGGTTAATCTCCCAATTACAGCCTCAGGTAATGAAGTCATTTACCCCAAGTTTGCTCCCCCAACTCACTTTTGTTTCCATCCCTGGGGGCCTGAGGCAGTGAGGTGTCCTTGATTCCCAGCCTGGAGAGGAATTGTTGTGTCTGCCCAAAATGGGAAAGCAGCAGCCAGCACTGGATATGGAGTTTGGAGTTACACACTAAAGAACTGCAGGATTACAAATAGATGAAAATATAAAAGCTGAAATCCTAAGGCATCAGTAGAACCTTAAGGAGATGAGCAAAGCAATGCCACAGAGGTGTCTCACCACTATTAAACACCTTCTCTCCAGCTCAGCAAGCTCTGGTACCATTCAGGGCAGGCTGTTTAATTCCTCCTCCTGTTTATGGTAAATATTTTTCCCATACCTTCCAACCTCCCAAATATTGACATACCTTGAAGTGCATTTGAGCCATTCCCTTGTCAGTGCCGTGGAGCTGTGACCTGATGCACTCCCATGCTGGGCTGTCTCTGGGGAGGCTGCATTTGTCTCATGAATCCAAGCACTCCCCCAGCTGCTCTGCAGGCTCCAGGCTCTGAAAATCCCCAGCTTCTCTTCCCACTGGGATTGTAAAGCTCTTTGCTTCCCCTTGATGTGGAGCCATGCAGGGTTTTGGGGGTTAAAGCTGGCACTCAGAGTTAAACACGAGCCCAGTCAGGCAGACACTGTGTCCTGCCTTTCCCAACATGTGGAACATCAACACCAGTGACACCTTCTCTGTCACCATCACTAATTGTGATTGTTTGGATTTTTCAATGCCTGCATCTCTAAAACAATTTTAACTGCCTAACCATGGGTTCTTTGTGTCACTGGTGGGAAAAAAAGGTCACAGGTGTGTGACCACTGACAGGAGGCTGGAGAGAGGTGGCAGTCAGTGCCTTCTGCCAGGTGACAGGACAGGAGAAAACTGAGTCAGGTTGTGCCAAGGGAGGTTCAGACTGGATACAAGGAAAAGAAATTATTCATGGAAAATGTTGTCAAGCTCTGGAACAGGCTTCCCAGGGAAGTGGTGGAATCCCCACTCCTGGAAGTGTTCAAACAATGTCTGATTATGCCACTGGAGGGCAAGGTTTAGTGGTGACCATCCTGGTGCTGCTGGGTTGCCAGCTGGACTCTATAATCTTTGAGGTCTTTTCCAGCCTTGATGATTTTTGATCGTGCTGTTTCACCTTTTCCTCCCTCATGCCATCTGTGCAGGGTTCTGCTGGGTCAGGGATGGGCAGCAAGGGCTTGTGGCTGTTCCTTGGAGCTGTGCCTCGAAGCACAGCAGTCACTGATCACTGCTGGTCATTAAAAATACCATAAAGCTCTTCACAAGCACTGGCTCATCCAAATTCTGAGCCAGGGATATCCTGATTATCTCCCAAGCATGAAAATAAATTCCCTCAGCTGTTTAAAAAGACAAAGTATTCACATGTTTCATACCCAGAGGGAGTTTCTGGCACTTGGCATTTGGATTCAAGGCTGGAGATGAACCTGTGCAAATGCTCTGGGCAGTGAAATCTGCTTTGCTCTTCTGTGAACACTTTCAAGTTGCATCAAGCTGTAACATAACTGGAGGAATCATTAATCTGTGGTTTGAACCCCCTCAATTAATTGTGTACATAAATTAAAAAAAAAACAAAAAAACAAAAACACTTTAAAAAACAAACCAGACTGAATTAGAAGGCATAAACAATATCTTTACTTATTGAGGTGAAAACATCAGCAAGAAGATTTTGGCCAAGGTATTTCTCCATCCAGAGTTGAAGGTTTTTTGAAACAATGAGGAAGGGACAGCTTGTGTGAATGGGGAGGGAGTGGCCTCTAAAACACTTCTAGAGCCTGCAAAGAATAAATCAGAATTAATGACTCTGCTTGTTGATGGGGAGCTGCATCTTTTTATGTCTGTAAATAAGAACAGATGTGTTGTTGCTTGGAACAGTTTTGATGAGGGATTTCCCAAACAAAATCTATGTTTGTGGGTATGTTGGTCTTGAGAAAACAGTATTTTCTGTCAAATCAAGAATTGTCAGATCTGTGTGCTGCCTTGCTCATCACTAACATGGAAAATGCAGATGTTCCGTGCATTTAAAAGAAAACTAAATTATTAATAAAATGCATTAGTCACTGTAAGAAAAGAAAAAAAAAAAAAAGGCAGAGCAGGTCAGAGTAACACTTAATTGCTCTTATTCATTAAAAAGATGTTTAGTCAATGGAAATGTTTGATTGAACTATCTCCTTATCCTCCAGAGCTACTATTCTTGCTTTATGGTTTCATCCATCAGGGCTCTGTTCTGACAAATAACTGTTCTCTATAGAGAAATACCCAAAACTCAGACTTGCTTATTGAAAACTTTCAAATTGTGGCCAAATTCCCAGTCAGCATAAAGTCCAAGCTGCTGTTTACCTGATTTTCCTGACTTAACCTCTGAAGCCACATTTGGACCTTTGGGATTTGTGGAATCTTTTGAGAATAGCTGCTAGGTAATTAGATATTAATATATTGAGTATTAGGGAGATTAGTAATAGTGGATATTAAGAAAAAAAAAACCTCCAAACTTTTTTTCATGCTGAAAGTTTGGCCTGAAAAAGGGAAATTTTCAGACAGAAGTGGGAACTGCAGGATGCTGTTCCCATGTTCCTGAGTCCATCCCAATGCCCTCTGCAGCTCATGTATCCCACTTCTCCTTCCCTCCCTCCTGAAAGGTTCTTGAAATGCTCTCCCCTCTCTTCCCACGAAGGTTTGGGCTGAATTTCAGAGCTGCAGCCTGCAGTGAGCTCGCCCTGTGTGGATCAGCATGCAGCTCACATCAGCCTTTCCACATGGAGGTGCAGGGAAGGCAGCCCTTAATGAGAATTGTCAAAGTGAGAGAAGAGAACCTTGTTGTGAGCAAATTCCAGGGCAAGCTGATCAGGAAGGACTCTGCTGCCTCAGATCTTCCTGCAGGCTGGGAAGTGCTGAATACGAGTTTGGAAACTCACTGCAGATTATTGCTTTACAGTCAGCCTTTTTTACTGGGGATGAATTGGGCAAACTGGGTTTGGATTGTGCCACCACCCCTGGGTGTTCAGGAGATGTGGGGATGTGGATTTGGGGATGTGGATTTGGGGATGTG
>VZTT01053243.1:18859-35288 GCA_013400855.1 Buphagus erythrorhynchus
GGGAGGAATTTTGGGGGATGCAGGTGGATTTTTGGGTGAATTTTGGGGATTTTGGGAGTCCCAGCTGGGTCTTGGTGTGAATTTGGTGGATTTTGGGGATGTGGTTCACTGGGGGCTTGGCAGTGCTTGGACTCGATGACCTTCAAGGTCTTTTCCACCCTGGAGGGATCTGTGACTCCATGAGTGTGTTCAGGCACATCTCAGAGGGGATGGAGAGGGGTTTTTACCTGGGCTGATGATCCCTCTTTGAGACCTTTTCCCATCCCCACTGCTCCTGGGAGGGCACCTGAGCTCAAGCTGTGTCACAGAACACATTGGAGTGCTCCAATACGAGGGAAATTCAGGTTTGTTGGATCACAAGGAGTTCAGTGCAAACCTCTCCCCCCAAAAAACATGTTCTTTTATGGCCTATGTACTGTGTTTGTCTCTGATCTGGTGGAAACCTGGAAAACTGCACAGGCTGAAATCCAGTCCATGGAGATGTGCATTTCTTAATGATGAACATGGTGGATAGATTTAGATGGGATATTAGGAAGAAATTCTTCTCTGTGAGGGTGGTGAGGCCCTGGAACTTTCCATTCCCTTTCATAATAATCAGCCTGAAAATATCAAGGAAACATTTCTTAATCCTTTTTAAAAATAATTTTTTAAAATGGTTTATTTTAGGAATATCTCTTTAGTAGAAATAACAAAAAAAAATCTTAAGATTTACATTTTGGTTTTTCATCAGAATGTTTCTATTATGTGGTAATTTTTAATGATTATTATTGTTTTTAACAAAACCCCCCAAATGTTTTCTTTTCAATTAGTTTTATATGCAAATTGTCAAGCTCAGTGGAAATGGCTGTCATAGGACACAAAGCTTTTGGCAGCAGTCACAAATAAAAGGCTTAAATTCATTTAAAATGGACACCTTTCAATGAAAACAGATCTGTTCTTTTGAAATCTCCTGGCTGATGTGGCATGGGAACGTACAATGACAATTCCCTTTATCCAGAGGGAATTCTGCTCATCCATTATGGTGTATTTCCAGAGGATTTATGGCTTTTTCTTAATTTTTATTACTGAACTGATCTGCATGAGAACAGGGCCTTTGTTCCGTGGGGATTCTTTGGATCCAGATGTTTGTCATAATCCCATTTGTGGCACTGCATTGGGTTGTGGCAAAGTGGTGCTGATGACAAAGACAGGATTATCACTTCTGCAGAGGACAAACAGCAGCCACTGAGAGATCCCAATGAAACAATGGCCTTGGTTGCCTGCAAATTTGCTCTCTGATAGGAAATTTGGCACAGTGGGTGAGAGAAAGGAAACCAGAACGAAGAGCTTGTGTAGAGAGGACAGGGCAGAGCTGAGCTGCAGAAACCTCTGTGCTGCTTGGGGGGTCCTTGCCACCCCCTCAGCTTTTCCAGACTTCCTCATTCCAACCTCCTCCTGCTCTGGGAAGTTTGTCCCCAGGGCTGGGGACTCTCCCAGTATCCTTTCAGTGCCTCCTTTCCAGTGTCCAGCTCAGCCCTTCTTCCTACCATCCAGATCTGGGCAGATTTTCTGGTTCAGTCCCATTCCTGTTATTCCAGCTCTGGATTTTCATCTCTGGTTTGGAGGAATTGGTGTGTGGAATGTTCTGTGAGGCACACAGGGAAGTTGGTCTTCAAATGGTTGAGTTTTGAGGGATCTTTGCCTGCTGCCTCTGGAATTTTACCAGCAAGACCTTTCATTATTCCCTGGATTCCTTGCAGACATCTCCAGGAATGCTGAGCCAGAATTAAAGGGTTGCTTTCCCTTTCCTTGAGGTTTTGCCTTGTTCACCTTTTTCCCCTAACAAAGCAAACAAACTCCCCATGAACTTTAGCAGGAAGGGGGAATTCTCTTCATATCCATGTGGTCCTATATAACAGAAATCTCTTTCTTCATGGATTCTTTCAGGGTTTTTTGAGACACAGGATCTTAGTAAAAAAAGACTCTGGATTCCTGAATTATTCCAACCTATTTTGTTTTTCAATGGTGCAGCATTCCAAAATTAGTAAAAATATGAGTTTATACAATTTTAATTAATTTTTAGCCTTTAAATGTGTTTGCAGTAGCTGTTAGTTTGGACACAAGACCATGCTTAGAGTTGATCAAGGCATCTTAGTTCAGCACCATTACGTTGAAGATAAATCTTGGGGTGCATGGTATAATTTAGAATCCTGGATATTTCATCTTTATTAGGTTTAATGATATCAGATATTCTGATTGTTTTAACAAGTTTGGTCAAATGCCAAATCTAGTTAGCATCATTTATCAATAAATTTAATTTTTTTTGCCTCCAGCTTTGGACTGGCAATTTTATTTGTGTTCATGTCCGTGTATAACTTAGAGAGATTCATTGGGAGCTGTAGAAGAACAGAGATTGAGGTTTTTACATATAAAATAAGAAATCACACTCTACAGAAGGCTCGAGGGAATGTTAGAAACAAGGAGTATTTGTTACTTACAAGCTGAAGCAAAGTGGTTATAAATACATGGCTCACATTAACACCCCCCTTCCTTTTGGGTACTGCATGAAGGCTTGGAAAGAATTGAAATGGAGAAACCAAACAAGCAGGAACAGCAGAACTGCTGATCACAGGTGGAAAGGAGTTTTTAAGGAGTACCAGACTTTGGATGATTGTCACTGCAGAAATATAAAGTCTTACCCAAAGAAGGGGCTGAGAGATTACTCCATAAACAAGGCAAATAATGAAGCGAATGAAAACATCACCTTAGCTGCATATTTTTATAAATATAACAGACAAGGAGGATGATTTTTTTAAATGATTTTTTTTTTATTATTATTTTTTTTTTTGTGCTCAGCCACCTGCTGCTNGAATGGAATCTAATGCTCAACGGGCATTAAATCACCCCCACCTCATATTTCTCCTACACTACTGTCCCTGAAAAAATCTCATAACATGCCCTAAAGGGAGCTTTCCAGTGCTGAATGATTCAAGAAATAAATCTGTAAATGGAGCTAAAGTATCAGCCATGATGCTGGAACGTGGAAAGCTGAGGAATGTGTTTCAGGAAGGGTTTAGGAATCCTTGGAATCTCAGTTTCTTGGAGCAGTGCAGCTGCTCTGGGCTGAGTGAATCCCCAGCACTCACCTGGCTCCTGCCCTGAGCAATGTCAGGGCATCCTCAGCCTTCCCCAACTTCAGACACAAAAGTGAGTCTGACTCTTTTAATCCTCCATCAGGTCCAGAATGATTAACATTTATTATGGAGCCACTTAATAGCCAGTGGCCATCCAGTCAGAGGAGATTTATATCTCCTTACAACAGCTTAATGTGGACTTATGCTCCCCCAGGGTCCCTTGTCCAGCTGAGTGGCCAAAATGAACATGTTCAGAACTCTCTTACTCTCAGCAAACTCCAGACCCAGTGGCTACTTGCACATTTTAATCTGATTTATCTTGTCAAGGAGAACGCCAATGCCAAACTGAGCTGCACCAGCAAATCTTGTGCAGGGTCCTGCCTGCCAGAAACTCTGCCTGCAGAGGCTGCCCTGAGCTGTCAGAGCTGGTGGCTCTGCTGTGCAGAGCTTTGTCGGACACTGGGCTAACAGCTGGGTACAAGATGAAGCAGATCTCTGTCAAACTCTGGCTTTGGGGCATTACTGAGCAGCACTCGCTGTTCTCATTCAGGGTTAGGAAATATTTAACAGAAAACCTTCAGGTGTCCTTGTGTGGAGCCCAGATTCAGAGCCCTGAGCATCTGAGGTGAAGAATAATGTTGGCATTGGGTGTACAGGACATGTAACTATTGTTATTTTATGCTCAGTATAAATTCACGATATTTTAAGTCTAAGTCCAGAGGTAATAGCATCACAGCTACATAGCATGGCAAATAATGCAGCTAAAATGAGTGTGCTTCAAGAAATCAGCCAGATTTTCTTCAAGCCCTACTCTGGAAGTCTCTGTATTTGCTTATTTTTACACTCTTTACAATGAGGGAATCATCTTTAATTATGATGGAAACATTCTTCAGTCAAAGCTTTTAACTTTTTATGGCTATGTAGCTACTCCATCCTGGAAAAAGAGCCACTAAAAATATTTTAGATTTCTCTTTCTGGGTCTGATGTTTGACAAAAGCAGCTGACCAATGTTTTCTCTTTTGCTCAGAGACAGGGAAGCAATCTCTACTTCCATGGGCAAACGAGCAGATGAAAGCTTCCTTCTTTCTGTTGTCTTTGCCTTGTGCTCCTCGAGCAGCAAAGGATGAATCTGATCCTTCCACAGCAGCTCTGTGATGTGGGGGGTGATTCTGAAATCATTCCCTTGCCCTGGTTCACCCATCTCAGCAGATGAGGTGACTGCTCTTGCATTTAGATTGCTATCCACAAATGTTCATCTGCTCTTTGCCTGCTCTCCTGCATGCAGCTGCAGAGGAAAATCTCTTGAAATCCTTGCAGAAGTTGCCTGCTCCATCACATCTTGTCTGCAGTCAAGTCTCCTGTAGAATTATTTGAATCCCAAGCCTTTCTAATTAGTGCAGCCTAATCAGCAGGACTCCAGGAGCTGCCTGGCTCCCTCATTTAAATTCTCTGTTATCCCACAAAGTTCCTTGACTTCCCCAGCAGTCAGGGGGAGCTCTGGCAGTTCCACCTGAGGTGTTTTTTGGGGGAAATAGGCAGAAATTTCCAAAGCACCTATTCCTGCTGCCCAGAGTGGAGCTATTTTGATGTGATGCATAAATGACATGGAGCTATATTAAAAAAGGCAGGAGTTGTCCTGGTTCTCCATATAAGTGAATGTGTTGAGCCTCAGTGCTCAGAAGGAAAACTGAGTGTATTTGTGCCCATAATCAGCATGTTTCCAGCAGCCTGGCAAATGGTTTATGGTATTATTCACAACCATTGCACCATCAGGAGCAGTCCTGCATTTCAACTTAATTGAGCCACTGCTATGACACAGCCAAGCTTTTCAAGTGGTAAAATTGTAATTACAGAGAGTGATTCTCTGGCATTTTCCATTGGGTAGCTGCTTGCAAAATATGAAGTCCTCAGAATACATCTGTGAGGAAGATTTTCCTGGGGAAACTTTGCATTCATGTTTCCTGTGCCAAGCTCCTGACTCCTCAGGAGGGATGGCTGGGAGTTGGACTTGATGATCTTGGAGTTCTTCTCCAACTTCAGTGATTCTGTGTGCCTTGAGCTGGAGCATTCTTACCCCATTTCCTCCCAATCCTTCCCTTCGAGGGATGGGCTGTGCCAGGAGCTCAGAGCTGAGGTGAGACCCCTTGTACTCCACACCCAGGCAGAGGGAAAAGTGGAAAACTTGTGGAAAATGTGTCATGGGCTCACTTTTCTCTGATAAAATAGACCCTTGAGCAGCCAGTTATGGAGTGTGGCATTTTCTGAACCTTAGTGATGCACAAACCACTGAGAGAGACCAGCACAGAGCTGGCAGTGGGGCTGGAGCTGCAGTTAATTATAGGTTTGTCCCAGGAAAGGTGCATTCAACCAAAGGTCACAATTTAAAGCTATCATTGGTTGATTCTGCAGAGTCTCTCCATCAGGTGCAGCTTTCAGGGGGAGGCAGAGTGGCTCAAGTGCCTGTTTGCATCAGGAGATATGGACTAAAAATGAAAATGAATGTTTTATATGCCTTTCTGCTGCACTGAGAGCTGGGCTAGCCATGCAGGCTGGGAGAGTGCAGAGGTAAAATAATGAGAACAGGGAGAAGGAGCAGCCTGTGTAAGCAGGGATCTTCTCCTTTGCTTCATCACTTTGTGTTGGAGAGCAGATCCACTGGGCAAGCTTGGATTTCCTGGGTGCTGTGGAAACAACTGGGTTTGCTGAGCTCCCCAGAGCACAGGCACCATGGGGCTGACACCCAAAGCAGCTGCCTCCTGTTTGCCCCCACATGACAAACCCACCCTCTCCTGCTTTCACATACCCTCCAGCTTTTGTTTGGGTGTGGATTTTGATGCTGGTTGCATTTTCCCCTCTTTACCTCCAGCTGCTGCTTGTTCTGCTGTTCCAGTGCTGTGGAAAGCTCTGGGATATCACCTGACACCCTCCACTCCTGGTGCTGCTCCCATGCAAATCACTGCTGGCTCTGCCTGCCTTCCATCCCAGACAGTCTGCCACTGTAATTGCTTGGTTCTAATATTTCCTCTCCCAAGGCTATCAATTTGTTTTCAATTTCTCCACCTGTTGGGTTGGCTCAGGTATCCCACAGGGTTTTGTCCTAGGCATCCACTCCTTCATTTATTATGCTCCCAGCTCTGGAACACGGGCACCCTGAAGCATTTTTACAAGCAGGATTCTATTACGGGGTTGTTTTGTTTGCCAGAGATTTTGGCAGGAACACAGGAGAGTTTTCATCTTTATTTGCTCCATGCAAGCCTTGCTGTGAAGCTGGTTATTGTTGCACTGCATAAATCTGAATTCTTTGTCCAATTTTCTGGTCAGGAGTGTGCTGTGAGTGTCCAGTGCCCCAGCACATGCTGAGCAAATGGCCAGGGTGGGGGAGAGCACCTCAAAAAAGGGCTTTGCAGGTGATGGTTTCCACATAATTCACCTGCCCTTCCTGTGGTTAACCTTGAAAATTACATTGGGAGATGATGGGGAGAGGCTAGATTTCAAAAAAGCAGAATTTAACTCAGGGGCAGGCACTGGGAAATAAGCTGGAATCACATGGATAAAGAGAGATGGAGAAAAAAATTCTGTCCTCTTAGCCAGGGCTCAGGGGCTGCTGCTGTGCTGCCCTAGTGGAGACTGGAATGGGAATGGTAGGAAAAGCAGCATTGAATCCCTTCTGTGCTTGGCATTTGAGGCTTTCTAGCCATGCATCTGAACTATCTATCTAAATATATACTAATACATAAATATATATCTAAAATATCACATAAATTAGTGTTCTAAAGGTTGGTACAGCAGGCTACAGGCTGGAGAAGCCCTGAAAACTTGAAATGGATGAAATCCAGAGGTGTGAGAGCCACAGAGCTGTTTTTCCAGCCTGTCCCATGTGCTAAGTGAGACATTTTAACTGTTTTCCACAGGATGTAAGATGCGCTTTGCATTGGGGTTGTTTCTCTTTTCCAGGAGAGGGGCAGAAGCAAGTGGTGTCGTCCTTGAACAATTTAAAACATCCATAACAGAGTTCCAAACTTTCTTCTGAGTTCTGTGAAGGTGTTTAATTGTTTGGATGAGCCACCTAAGGAGAAATTTTACTCCTTTATGGGTTTAATAAGGACTGAAAAGGGGTTTTAGGGCAGCCTTTAATCCATAGTTATGAGTACAGGTAAGCACAGCAGAGGTGGAAAAGCAGCAAAAACTGTGTTTATATGAAAAACTGTGAAAAAGACCAAAATCCCCACTCTTTTCAGGGTCTGCTCCACTGTCTCTTGATAAAAATGTTAAGAAAATCACTTCCATATAAGACAAATCTCAGTCACCTTGGTGACAGTGGCTGCTGCTAAATTGCACTCTGCATAACCTACAACTTTTTACTCTTTCTACTCTGATATATTAATGCTAAAATATTGATTAATACTTTGTCTTATCTATCTTCCCTTTCTTCTAGCAGACAGAGAAAGTAAAAATAGCTGGAGCAGAGGGTTTTCTGGTTCTGCTGTGGTTCAGGCAATTCAGGCTTTGATTTGTGTGACCCAGCAATATTTGGGGCAGGAGGGCTGAGTAAGAGAGGGAGTGAAAGCAAACCTTAAATCTCTTAGTAAAATGCTTGTTCTGCTCTTTCTGCTGAGAGGGATAAAGAAAAAAAAATAAAAATAATAATAAAAAAAAAAGATAAACAGCAGAGCCATTACAAGTTGGCCTGAGTCCAATCCCTTAGTTACATCTATGCCTTTAACTCTGCCTGAGAAAGTAATTTTAAAGAAATACAGTTATTACATGCATTAGTCCTCGCATCCTGGGAGGTACATCTGTACTCTTCAATCTTTCTGGATTACCTCAAATGTTTCCTGAAGGCTTTTAAATCCAGGGAAGACCAATCTGAGAGAAGTCTCGCTGCAATCCTTTTCTTTTTCTGGCTCTGCAGGCAGAAAAAAATCTGCAAGAGGCTCACAAGCTGTGTTTTAAAAAACAGGAAAACTGAGACAGAAAATTCAAAATGGTTTGTAAAAACACTGCAGGCAGGGAATTGGACAGGAGCAGAGCTACTCCCTAGAACAAAGTGTGATTAACTTCTTGGACTCTGGTCTCTAATCAGTGTTTTCTGAGAATACAGGCCATGGGCTCAGCTGGGCAGAATTATTGTGGCTTCCCTGATTTCAGTGGATGTGTCCCAGTTTACTGCTGCTGAAAATGGAGCTAAGCAGGATCAGTGTGCACAGCCTTCAAAACACACCCTGAATCAGCCACTTGATTCTGATTAATGCCTTAATAGTCTTTCACTGATGAAACTCGGTGCTGCTGTTCCCACTTCACATCAATGAGAACTGAGACAGAAGCAGGTCCAGCGTCACTAATCACTTGGATTTTGGTTTTGGGCGTAGGGCTGCAATGTGATCAGAGATAATTGCCCAGTGTTTGGTGTTCTGAGGTTCAAAATTAGCTAAAATGGAACTCTTTGTGCTAAAGCATTTCTCAATAAATGCCTCTCTGTTTGCTTGGACTCATAACAAGACCCCAATTATGTTTTGGAAAGTGATTAATCCAAAGGCCACTTGTCAGCTGACACTGCTGGTCCTGCTGGTGCCTCTTGGAATGTCCCTTCCCCTGCTCCTGGTGTTGGAATTCCAGCTCTGGAATGGTGAATGTGCCATCTGTCCATCCTCTGGCCTGGCTCCTCTCTTCTCCAGGAAGAGGCAGATAATGAGCAGGGCTGGGGATGGCCAGCTGGGCCCCTGGAGGAGGTGGTCAGGCCACCAGGTTCCTCCCATGGCCAGAGAGCTGTGTCCTCATCCAAGGCAGGCTTCCAGGCAGATGGTTTGCCTCAATTAGTGGAGTAATGTGAATTAAAACACAGCCCTTGGTGCATTATAAATGGAAAGAATGAGGAGATCCATAAAGTTGCTTATTGTGGTAAATATTGTGTTTGCTTTTTCTGTGCAGTATTCCCCCAAAAGAGCTGTGAGGAACTGGAATCATGGAGTTGATATGATTGGGAAAGGACTTTAGGGTCATCAAATTCAGCACTAAAAAATTCACCAGGAAGAAGTTCACCTGCAGGATAAGAACTTTCCAGGAGTTCATTCCTGACTCTTCTTTATTTAATTAACACTAAATATTAATTGTAGTAAACCAAATTCATATGTCACAGATAGTGTTTTCTTTTGGAGGATTCCTGAAACTCAGCATTGACCATTCCATGAGAAAAATCCTGTGGCACTGACAAGTCTGTTCTGTGAGTCCTGGAAACTCAAAGAGAGCTGCAGGGTGTTCATGTGTGAAAATTGTTCCAGCACCAGGATCAGTCACTGCAGCTCATCTCTATGGGATACACAGAAATTAAAATCTTAAGCAACAAAAGAATGATAGAATTTACTGTGTGTGTCTTCCCTGCTATTAATTTGAACTTTTAGCTTTACAGACCACTTCCCTTATGATGTCAGCATGGAGCCTTCCCCCCTTTGGTTTAGCTTATGTGCCAGGCAAAAAAAAAAAAAAAAAAACCNGATTCGCCGCTTTTCAAGTGGGTTTGGGGTTTTTGTTTTTTTTTTTTTTTTTTTTTTCCTCTTATGAATTGTCCAATTCAAAGGTCACTAGTGGTATCGTGTATCACAAGTCACTTGCCGTGTCACCCAGAGCTTAAGGGCACATGCTTTAATGTGATCTGTCAGCCCTTCTGAACAGATTTAGGACATACCTGTAATGTCTCAGTGCTTTCCTTCTGGGCTCAGCTCTAACCCAAACCACAGCAGGAAGCTGACTGCAGCTCCCTGACTCCTGAACAGAACTGGCTGGCTGGCCATGAGTTACAGCCACAAGAACCACAGCCAGACCTGCATTGGGCGTGGTGAGCAGGAGATGTTCTGTCCATGGCCATACTGCTCTCATTAGGGCAGACTCTGCATTCCCAGGCTGAAGAAAAGCTCAGCTGGGCAGCCAGAACTGGGCTCATCTGCAGCTCAGAGCTGGGCTCTGTTTGCTTCCCTTTGTGCTGCCAGGCAAAGAGCTCTGTACACACAGATCTGCAGCGTGCTGGAAGTCAGGATCAAAACCCCATTCACTTTCCAGAGGCCAGAACATCCCTCTGCCTGTGCTTGCTTTAATAATTGCTCAATTTGAGAGAGATCTTTGCCATGACCTCGGTGTGCCTGTCACATTTGGCTGTGAAAGGATGGGTTATTTACTAATTGCTACCGTGGGATCTTAGTTAAAAGGGGAAACTTACTCTGCTGGGCTAACTGCTGTTGGAACTTGGTAGTAAAATCACCCCTTGGGGTAAATAAGTGCTAAACTCACCCACAGCTCTGCCTGGGATGTGAGTTCTCTGTTGTAAATTCTGTAGGAGTCCATGAGTCAATCATATCCCAATGACACTGAAACAGGATGATCAAATCCTTCAGTAGTTCATCATTATATTCAGCTATTCCTGCTTCTCTTAGGAAGAACTATTTTTTAGTTCTGACAGATCCCATTTGTCCCCTAAGTCACAGCTTAGGTATTCAGCAATAGCACAGGAACAGGAATGTTCCTAGCAGACGTTGTTAGACCTGCAGGAATTATCTGACACAGCCAAAACAAAGTCACTGTAAACTAACACTGGCATATCTTTCTCCTAAAATTGCCTCAAAATAGCAATCATTTTATGGAGTATAAATAACTTCAGATTATCTCATCCTTTCTAGTGGCAGCTGATGTCACTCTGCACAGTTTTGTGCAGATGTCTGTCTTAACTTACTATTTTTAAATGTTCCCTCACTATTAAATGCGTCTTTATGTCCTTTCCCAATCATTATTTGCTATTCATGTTTAGTTTTCCACCACTTCATCATCTGAATTTTGCTACACAAAGGAACTGTTAAAAATAAACATCCTAAATTAATCCTGTTTGTGGAACTCGTAAAATGATCTAAAAGGTGTTTGTAGGAATTGTTTCAAATTCTTGCCTTGAGAGAACTTATTCTTTTTTTATAATCTTGTGGGTTTTAACCCACTCCAAAGCTTCTGCTTTTGAGATTATTTAAATAACAGATCTTAGCTGTTTTCCTCACAAGTGCTGTTTGATTTAGTTGTTAACATGCTCTTAGAAGAAAACAGTTTATTTTTTGGGTGGACCTTTCTTGTTTATCTGTTACACAAGGCACCATTATAAATCCAAATGTAATTCTGTCTTGCCTGCTGCCTTTCCATGGGAATGCTGCAGCATTCTAAGAAACCCTCCCAGAATTATGGATTTCAAATGTTTTATTTAGCTCAGGTTATCAGCTGAGATAACAAGGCCCAGCCCTGTTTGTTTTGGCTTTTTCTTGGAATATTTACAGTTTTCAGAGAGAGCAGGGTAGGAAGTCTGTGAAAGTGGATAAACTTTTGTCCTACTACAACACTTCCAGCAGAGAAGCCAGAGCTGCTGTGGCTGCCCCTGGATCCCTGGAAATGTCCAAGGCCAGGTTGGACACTGGGGCTGGAGCAGCCTGGGACAGTGGGAGGTGTCCCTGCCATGGCAGGGGTGGCACTTTAAGGTTTTTTCCAACCCAAACCATTCTGGGATTCCAAGATTCCAAGATTCTCCAACGTGGCAGTGAGGAATTTAACTCTCTGCAGTGGGAACATGTTTCCCTGGTGGACAGAAGAATCCATTCCAAGAGTTCAACTGTTCTGTTCTCTGACCAAGCACAATTTTAGGTCTTGGGAGTCTGAGAAAAACTCTTTATCTTCTCTGTGTGGGGTTGAGACCAGATTGAGTTCCTCCACTGTGAACATTTTTCTTGGGATCACGTCTTTGGGTGTCCCTTGTGTCTGCAAAGCTTCCACAAAACCTTGGTGTGGATGTCTCCTAAACCTCAGGATTCCTAATTTTCTTGTAGCATGACAAATCCTCCCATTTACAAAACAACATTATGTTTGTGGAACCAGTTAAACTGTAAGAAGAGATTTTTTTTGTTGTTGTTGTGAGAGGCAAAACGATGGCATTACAGAGGAGAAAATAGAGATGTTAGAGATGGGCCCATTTTGCTGAAATGAAAAGGCTCTTGGCTAAGTTTACACAGAAGAATGTTCCCTCATGGAGGAGCTGCTTGTGCCAAAGCCATCCAGTGCTCCAAGCTCTGTTTTATCATTTATGCTCTGCTTTCTGCTGCTGCTGCTCTGCCTTTGTACTGTCAGCTCAGCCTCTTCCAGGAGCTGACTGGAGGGCTTGGAAATCTTGTTAGGAACATAAAATCCTGTATAAATTGTCAGCAAGGAGATATTATTTGTTTATTTAAGCATGAAAGTGCTCTCAGACAGCCAGTCCAGCAGAACCACACTGCAGCAGTTTTTAAAGCCCTTTTACCCTCTGTCAGTTGAAGTGTTGGACCTTTCTGGCCCTGCTTTGACTGCATCTCTGACAAGTTTGGAAATGAAAGATGAACAGAAACCTGTTCCTGATTGCAGGTGGTCACATTGAGTTTCTAATTATGGTGGGGGTTTTGCTGCTCTGGCTTTGTTCTAAAAACACTTTTTCAATTCTGACTTTGCTGATGAAACTGATGTGGGACAGTTCTGCTGGAACTGGTAGGGATGAAGTCCAGCTTTACTCTGAGTTAGCAATCAGAGCTGAGCACTAAAATCTCTCTTTGCTGAGTGGACTTGCTTCCCAGTCCCTTCAGTGAGTGACTCACACTCTGTGCTTTTAGAACCCTCTAATATCTCATGTTTGTTTTGCTTCTGGCTAAAACACAACCTTTCAAATCCCAGGGCTCTGCAAGGAAATTGGAGAAAACTGTATTTTCTTGAGTGCCACAGGTCGTTTGTTCTCCCCAGACAGGTCTATTCAGCATCTTGTAGTCCTTAACTATCAATTATTTAAGAGCTGATGTACCAAAACCATTCTCTGGTGTCCTTAGCATAAGAACAGTGAGGCCCAATACAATAAAAGGGAGTCATAAGACAGTAGAGAGAGTCACAAGATATAAGAGCATAGGTAGTTCATAAAAGCACAATGGAATTCATAAATCACGTTTAGACAAGTCCCCCCAACTTGTCACACAGCCAAACACTGCTAAATGAGGTTTTTATATTGGCTTGGGGGACTGGAGTTTGGAGCTTCAAAGGAGGAGGTGTTTTCTGCTGTCACTGCTGACCTGAATACTTATTAATAATGAATACTGCATGAGGTCTTGATGGTTCTGAAGTTGTTGTTACTTTCCTAAGAAATAAACATTTATTTCAGCCAAATTGGGTGTTTTCCTATGATAGGAGACAGGGATCAGCCTGAATTTGGGGAGACTGTGCTTTTTTGTCTTGGAATCAACTCAGCATTACCCCTGAAGCATAACAAGAAAAGTAGGACTAGAATATCTGTTCCAGGAATGAACGTGTACAAAAATATTTATATCTCTCTTTAGAGTGGTAGCCAAGCATTTTGGTGTTCAGGAGAGAAGGTTGTCCCAAAACACCAATAATTTCTTTAGAGTGGAGCCTCCCAAGAGAGCAAGAACTTGCAAAGCACAAGTGTCCAGCCCAGGATGTTGCACACAGAGCAGCCAGGCATTACTGCAGGCACTGAGGGTGCTGGTACAGCCTTCCTGTGGGACTGGCAAAGGAAACAGGGCTGCTGAAAGGCTGCTAAAGAAAACCCCCCAAACTAGCCAGATAAATTGTGTCTCAAAATAGGAGTGAGCCTGCATCAGAATTTGAATTTTTTATCCCTTGACAGCTACAGCCAGAGCTCAGTGCAAGGCAGAAGGAACTAAAATATGTAGAAAATGCAGCAATGCCCTCAGCATCCTTTTGGCCAAAGAACTGGAGCTGCTGCTTTGGGATGAGGCAGAAGAGGAAGAGCCTGTGCAGAGAAATGGAGAAAATTCAGCTTTGCAGAGCTCTGTGTTAGAAGGAAATAAAGGCAAGACAGTTTCACCTTTAGCTATTTACCCCCTTCACCTGGAGTTACCTGCTTGCAGACCAATTCCTTCAATTAACTCAGGAACCAAAAAAATGTTATTAAATGTGCTCTGAGATGCTTTTGGAACAGGGAAGGAAGCTGTTGGAGAGATTTTTTTTTTCTTGGAAAGTGGCAGTTCCTCTCCACCAGGAGAGACTGAGCCACAAGGAGTGTGTCTGATTGCAAATTCCCTTCTCCTTTAGCAGCACTTATCTCTTATCCAATAGTGTCTCCAGATCCAGTCAGTTTTATTGGCATTTGGCTGTGGAATTGCTTTGGTTTATTCCTTTTATTGTCATGGTCTGCCATAGGGATCAGAGGGGCGTGAGGCCATCTCTGGGCTTGAAGGCTTTGCAAAATTCACTTGGGTTTGCATTGCATGATACAAAACACTTGAGATTTTTTGCATGATTGAAAAACTATGAAATTAAATTAATCAGACTTCCTAGAGGAGTGTGCAGAGAAAGGGGAGAATGGCACATTAAATTTGGGGGAGTGGAGGTCTCACCTCAAGGGATCCTTCCATTGCTAAACATGTGATTTAAAATGTGCCATGTATGTGGTGTCAGGTGTTATCTATAAGTATTGCTGCAGAAAAAAAACAAACCCTGAAATACTTTAAAAAAGAAACATAGCATGGCCAAAAGCCTTCTCTGTCATTTATTCTGTGAACCTGTTAACCTGCAATGTGCATTTCTATTATTTCCCTCAAATTCCTTTATCCTGAGCCAAACCTCTGAGCTAAAAGCCAAGCTTTCAACCTTATAGAAATGGACAAAACTCAGTTTTCCTGAGGTGGCTACAGAATATGGGAATGGGCTGGCCTTTTCTTCCAGTCACCCCTGGCTTCAGCATGTGCCACGAGCCTTGTGACAGCAAACCTGGTGCTGCAGGTCCTGTTGTGTTTGCCTTGCACAGGCAGGTTTACAGGGGGATTGTGGAGGAGGGAAAAGCTCCCTGAATTTGGGGGAAACCCCCTGAATTTGGGGGAAACACCCTGGATTTGGGACAAGCCCACAATTTGAGGGGTTTTGGGGGGTCCTGAGGGGGTTTGGGGGAATTTTGGAGGGGTTTTAGGGAGGTTTTGGGAGATTTGGGGACTTCAGATGGATGGAGCAGGTTTTTGTAGCCTGGTTTGTGTCAGGTTTGGTTTCCTGTGGTTTTGCTGTCCCTGTGGCTGTGGTAAAAGTGATGCTGCTGCTCACCTGGGCAGGATAATCCACCCTCAGGCCTGATCTCCTCTTCTAAATAATAACCTGCTTCATAATCATCAAGTGTTTTACTCAAGGAAACCTGAAAGAGGGAGGGAAATGAAAATCCTGGCTTTAAGTTATGATTCCTTAAAGAGCAGTGGGTGCAGAATATGCAGTTAAGCTGAAGATGTGATATAGGGATAATGTTGCCTTTCTATTTTTTTCAAGCAGCAAAATTAACTACCGAGTGCCATCATTTTAAGACTATAAACCAGTGTAACCTATAAAAGATTTACTGGGAATCTAACTCTTCTTTTCGATATCCTAGTGAAAGAAATAAACATAAAACCGAAATCAGATGCTTTAGGATTTATGAGGCTGATTCAATTTTTTTTTCCTAGTGACTGTTTTAACAGCCTATTAACATCCTCCCCACAGCAAATATATAACAAAATTGATATTACAGAATCAAGTTGGGATGGGTCCCATGAGTGTACTTAAATATACCGTAAACATCTAGAGCTATTCATCTGTATTATGGACTGGGTGTATAAAGTACATCTCTATAAATTCTCCTCAAGCAAATTCTTCTGAGTTCCTTTTGCAGAATAAAAAATTAAAGCTCTGATTCTGCAGAGGGTTGAGTGCTCCTGCTAAATTCCCAGCTCCCTTGTAAAAGGATGGTTCTTGCTCAGTGCTCTCAGGGCTGCTCACAAAAGACTAATTTTCTCCCTTGCAAGCTGAAATCAGTTGTCACCATGTTAAAAAGTCTTTTTACAGATGATTTGTGTCGCACTAATTTCTTAAGTGTCAGACATGAGCGCCTCTAATTCATGGCAAAAAGTGGCAAGGCCATTGAATGTTGCTAATAAAAGGAACATGAAGGGTGCTGTGCCCAGCATTGCTTTGCATTTATCTGCATCCTGCCAGCTCTGCAGTGTGGCAGCGTGGGCTCACCAGGGTGGATCAAGCTCTAATCGTGCCCGTTGGATTTGTGCCTCATCCCTCAAAAAGGAAGGAGCAAATTTGATAACTCAGTACCTAGAAACTGTTTTTTTTGGTTTTTTTTTTTTGTTTTTTTGTTTTTTTTTTTTTTTTTTTTTTTTTTTTTTTTTTTTTTTTTTTTTTTTTTTTTTTTTTTGTTCATTTGTTTGCTGGTGGTTTTTCCTTGGGTAGGGCGCTGCCCTTCTTTCTTTTTTTTCTCTTTTTTTTCTTGTTTT
>VZTT01053243.1:36506-49245 GCA_013400855.1 Buphagus erythrorhynchus
TTTTAAGTGGAGTTGTGGAGAGAACTGAGTAGAGGGACTGGACTGGCAGTTCCTCACATCCTTCTGGCAAGGCAAGGGGGCCTTTGTACCATCAATGCTCAGGTATATTTTGGCAAAACTATCACAGGAGATTTTGTGAATTTAGTTTAAACCACGGGATTTACCCTCAGTAAGGTTGGGATTAAGCACAGTGCCTTGGAAAAGGACTTGTAGGAGACTACTCGACAAGGAAAAGTTGCAATGAGCCAGGTTTAGCAAAATACTTTGAAGTAATTCTCCAGGTATTGATGCCACAATTTTTTCTGCCTGCAGCTGATGCTTCAGCTGCACCTGTCCTATTTTCTAAATGCAAATGTTCATGCCATTGCCTCAGAGTGATGTTATTTTGCAGAGTCTAAAAATATTGTGATGTCTCAGTATTCACTGCAGCACAAAACACCCCAAATTAAAATAGCAGCAAAATGGAGATAATAGCTCAGATTTGACTATTCTCAGTGCTTGAGAATGCCAGAATAAATGAAAATTCCAGTAGCAGACACAACCTGTGATTGGATTGAATTTCCCCTATTCAAAATGTTCGGGTGTTTTATTTTGGCAGTGATCACATTCACACATCACTGCTCTCTGGTCATGACAAGATGCTTTAGTTTCCAAGCATTTCCACAGAATCACAGAACCATTAAAGTTGGAAAAAACCTCAAAGATCATTGAGTCCAACCATGAACCACCGTGTTCACCCCTAACCCCTGTCCCCAAGTGCCACATTCAGGGATGGTGACTCCACCACTTCCCTGATCCGCCTGTTCCAGTGCCTGACCACCCTTTCAGTGAGAAAATCTTTCCTGATATCTGATCCAGGAAAAAAAATAACATTCCTCACTGAAAGGATGGTCAGGCTTTGAGGTTTTGAGATCCTCCTGGGGTTTGATGGCAGCTGGACTTTGGCAGGAAGGATGGGCAATCCCAATCCACACAAGGTTTGGAAGGTTTGGAAAGATGCAGGAGCTCTGGAGGGACCTGATAAATTCCTTTCCACCACTCCTGCTCTGCAGCAAATGTGGAATCACTCCCAAAGCACTTGAGTTTGCTCTTCTCTCCATCCCATGGATCATTTCTCAAAAGCCTGGGAGATCCCTCCCTGTGTGAAAAACTGGCACCAGGGTGATGTTAGTGTCACACCTGAGCTGCCTGCACTGGCCATTCCCACTCCCCTCGACCAACAGAGGGTTTGTAATTTGGGATTACAAGTTGGGACCCAAAAATAGATTGCTCCCAGGCAAACTAATCTGTTTGCAACATGCACTGCAATCCTTCTGGCAGGGAAGGCTGAGGTGAACTGCAGCAGATGGCTCTGAGCCTGGTCCTGGATTCACGCTGGATTGCAAAACGAGGTTGTGTAACCACTTCAAGGTCACCAAATGAGTCCTTCCCAGAAGGTCATGAGGGATTTGCCTCTTCCACCCTACAGCATTTATTGACAGGAACCAGCCCTCGGTGAATTGAGACTGCAGGGGGAGGCAGAGGGGGATTTTAAGGGAAGGCAAATGTCCAGAGGGATTAATCCTTCATAACCATCACTTCTGTTATCCCTGATCTCTCACTTGCTGTCTCAAAGCAAGGTCTGGGGGAGGTCTGGGGGGGTCCAAGGTGTGGGGCTGGTTTGCCCTTGTTCCAAAGACTTTGACATCTTCAGTTCATGCTCTTGTGGCCCACAGGACAACTTGAAAAAGTCTTTACTGGCTCATTTGGAGAATACAGGGGAGCAAAGCTGCTCCAGCAGCTGGACCTGTGTCAGCAGTGTGGTGGAGGAAGGACACAAGTGGTCAAAATAATGATTTTACTGATATTAGGAGAAGAAAGAGCCTGACTGAAATCCATTCTACTAAAAACATAAATTCTTATTTAGATTTAAATGTTTTACATTGCAATATGCCTGATTTGGCAGAGAAATGAAACTATCCTCTTCCCATTCAGAAAAAACCTTCCAGTTCTTCCCAGTTTTCTGAAGTCTGGCCTATCAATTCTTAATTTCCTAGAAATACATAAACCCTAACATGGTCAAGTTTTCATTTCTGGTGTCTTGTTTCTGATCTTTTCAGAGCTCACCTTTTACTCTGCTGTCTGAGCAAGGCTCAGTCTTTAAATGTATTAATTTTTACAACAGCCAGGGATTATCTTTATTTCACAGAGAAGTCCATGAAAACATCTAAGAGCTACATTTTCAAAATCACCATCGACCTGAACATAAAGAGCTGTCAGCTGGAAATTTCAAAGGAGCTCTGGTGCATGACACCTGTCTAAAGCCCTGCAATGACATTTATTTGCATATGTGGTTGCCTGTGTATCTTCAATTATTTAAGCTTTATTACTTAAATAAAAGCACTGATGCTAAAATGAGCTGCTCAGGGAGCTCCTTTGAAAGTCCTTTTTGCATTTCTAGTGCCAGGGTTCCTTGGAAGATTAGGCTCAGATGATTACTTTGAATAGAGGTGACAGAGTCCAGCTTGTTGGAATACGTGGAAGGAATTCAAGTCCCATGCAGAGCTGCATTTGAATGTTTGATGTGCTTTATGCTAAAAATTAAGGCTCAGGTTTTTTCCCTCCAAAATTTCTAAATGATTTCAGACAAAAGGAAATAGCTCAAATAAAATAGAAAGCCTCAGTGATGTTACAAGGAATGTTTCTACACTATGGATTAAAGGGTTATTTGTTGTTTATCTCATGGAGTTGTAGAATCTTGGAATAGTTTGGGATTCTACAAAATCCCAAAACTTAAAGTTCATGCTGTCCAACCTGACCTTGAGGCCACCTCCTACAACCATCATTGTTTTAGCAGCACATTGATTGACAAAGCACAGTCCAAAGATACTTTGGCAAATTACAGTTAAATTCATAGTGGCTCTTGTTAGGGTTTTTCTGAAAACAACAAACCCCAAAACTTTTCATTATTTCTCATTAGATTTACCATTGATTCAATTGAAAAAATAAGTTCTGCTGCTCTTAATAAGCTTCAGTCCATTCTTTGAAATGATATCACCATCAAATGGGCTTTATTTCTTCTGAGTAAATGAGAATGTTTTCTGGAAGGAATTATAAATCCCACAGGCACGTTCCTGGTTTCCAGAATGGCTGTATTGTGAGTCCAGGACAACATGCTAAATCTTTAATCACTGACTGCTTTATATGGCTGTAATTGCCTCACTTTATTGTGAGTGCTTCCTGAAACTGTTGTTTTGGAGTGTCATAAGTTGCTTCATCCTAATTTCAATTAATAAATCCTGGGAGTTCTGTTCTGTTTGGATATTTATCACAGTTCTACCTGACTGGAGCCTTGGAACAGCACAGAACTCCAGTTTAGATCACTTTGATTCTAAGACTCTAAGAACTTGTGTATAAAAGCTTTTAGTCAAGGTTAAACTGAGCAGCCTGAAGGGCAGAAGCAGATCTTTAATCGATTAATTATTTTCAATGAAGTTCAGCTTAGCAAATATGACATTATTTTATCCATGCAAACAGAGATGGGCCATAACCCCACATCCCAAGCTCTCCTGTCCTGAGCTTGTTCCACACCCTCTGCCAGCTCTTTGGGATGGAAGTTTTTCCAACAAGCAGGGAAAATCAGGCTTTTGTTGGAGTAGCAGTGAGATGGGCATGACAAAACATTCCTTGGTGTTGGGGTTTGTTTTGAGGAGACACTTAAAGGTGGTGATTGCATTAGCAAAAGTACAAGCATGATCAGTTCAGTTAAAGACCAAGGGGAACGATTTGGGGATGATTTGCAGGGGTATTGAAAGATTAGCCAGATGAAACTTGTAATCATTTCTAAGGCTGTTTTCACTTGCAAAAATAAACCCTGTAAATGCAGCACGTGAGGAGAGCTGTGATTCATCTGCCTAAAAGGTGATAATGAATTTTGCTGCTGTGGTGAGCTGGCTGTCCTTCATTAACCTGCCATAATCCTCACATCAGTTATCACCGTGTCCATCACTGTCACCCATCACATTTTTCTGAGCAGATAACTGTCCATCATCTTCCCAATCTATCAGACAAGTTACCCTTTGGATTGACAAAGATGGTTTCATGTCTAGTTTTTCATAAGACTTCAATTCCATGAGGGACTTGGGGTGAATTCCACAACTAATCCAGACCTTGGAGAACCCTTCCCTGTCCTGCCAGCTGCTGTGACACTCCCTGTCTGCTGCTGGGGAGGGCTCCCACTGCAAATAACCAACACAAAAGCAAAGAATTAACCCCCAAATGCATCATTTCCCAGGAAGCTGTGGCTGCCCCATCCCTGGAAGTGTCCAAGGCCAGGCTGGATGGGATTTGGAGCAGAAGGTGTCCCATGACAGGGATTTGGGACTGTAAGGACTCTTCCAACCCCCAAAATTCTCTGATTCTATGGAGAATGTGTGGGCAGCAATGAGGAGTTTGGTTTTCCCTCCAGAACAAAGTGATCAGCCAGAGCTCCTGGTAGCAAAAATGATTCCAGTTCAGCTTTTAAAATCAGAGCTATTGCAGTTTATGTGAGATGAGGGTGTGGTACATAAAGAATGAAAATTGGGAAACTGAAGGCAATTTTCAAATATCTTCCTTTCTAGTGGAAGGTGTCCCTGCCCATGGCAAGGGGATTGAAACTCAATGATCTTTAAGGCTCCTTCCAATGCAAACACTCTGTGATTTTTCTGGAAAAGGACAGCAAAACAGGCCTGGAACATTTCAGTGTAAAACCTGTAACAACAACCGTAGTCACAGCTCATTTATAAAGAACTGCAAGACTAAGCACACCCTCTAACATATAAAACATTTAATTTTATTTATGAATTAAGCTTTTGAGCTATAAAACAACCATGTTCAAACCACATTTTATGTGACTGAAATACAGAAATACAGGCACTGCTGTTTGGAATGTACTTGCCTTTATCTGAATAAAGAACAGGATTGCTGACAAATCCCCATGTAGTTAGGGTAGTAATTAGCAAAAATACATGTAATTTAGTTACCTTTATTTACCCAACTGATTGGTGTGAGTGCTTCTAGCATATTTTGCTTTTTAATCTGGATCCAATTAGATGGAAAACAACGTATAAACCACAGCTAAACACGAAAGAAAGGTTTTAAGTTATCTTTTCCTCCCCAATCTCCCATCTCTCCTCCAGAATGTGTAGGAATTTGGGATTTTGCCCTGCTTTTTGAGCATGTACATGCCAGATTCATCCAAACCTTTCTGAAATTCATTGCAAACTTGAAGTTATAGAGTGGTAGAATGGTTTGGGGTGGCAGGGATGTTAAATCCTGTCCAGTGCCACCCCTGCCATGGCAGGGACACCTTCACTGTCCCAGGTTCTCCCAGCCCCAATGTCCAACCTGGCCTGGGACACTGCCAGGGATCCAGGGGCAGCCACAACTAAAGCTGCTGCCACCGTGGAGTAACAAAAAAAATGTGATTTTTGGGCCAGGCAACAGATCCAGGATGAAGCCAGCTTCAAAATTAAGATGTGGACACCAGTTCCTGAAACACCAGGGTCTGGATAAATATCAGACTTGGAAATAACTCTCTTTGCTTTGTGGGAATAGTCACAGGCCATGGGGTTTATACAGAATCACTGGAGGAATTAGTCAGGTTTTCTTCCAGATCAGAGCCATCTTCTAAGCACAGAAATCAATACTTTTAAATTTGGGGAAAACCTTCTCTCTTTCCCCAGCATTTTAAACAAAATACCTTAGAAAATGGCATGGAAAACCACAAACCTGCAATTCCCCCTCCAAATTATAAATGTCTTACTTCCATTAAGTTGCAGGAGTTCAGGGAAGAACTCTTTGCCAGTTGCTACTTTTTAATCCAACAAAATTACCAAAGCCACACTCGTTGGTTTATTTGTTTATTTTTTTTTTTTTCTAGCAAAGTCAATGAGAAGGAGTTTAACAAGTAAAATTAAAAAGTTTTATCATCTCATGTGTGGCTTGGATCTAGACAGCTGCATTTCTCCTTGCTGAGCACAACTTTCTAATTTAATTTATCTTTATTGGTGTTAAAAAAGTACTCCAGCTGTTTAGGGTGAAATGCTCCTGGAGGAAACAAGTCCCTTTTCCCAAGGACAAGGAGAACAGAGAGCAGTAATCTGTAAATGCACAGGCTGCAGGTCTTATCTCTGCTATGGGAAATTGGCCAAAGAATCAGGTGGAAAAGCTAATTTCCTCAAATATTTTTTTGGGATTGGAGGCAGCTCTCTGAGTATCCATAAAGAAAGGAGACAAGTCTTTCTCCTGGAGTGGGTCCAAGGCTCCTGGATTGTTTTATTTACACCTGATATTAAGGTGCTTTCCTGTGAAGAGCTCTCAGCTCTGCTGAAATCTCTGTAATTAATTCCTTCCACCTTAGCACACGGGTGGGAAGTTCAAGCAGCAGGAAGAAAAGACATTTAGAGGTGTCCTGATCTTGTGGGGAAGGCAGGATTCTCCACCAGGCTGCTGCTGCCTCCCTGTGCCCTGTTTGTGGGACAAACACATTTTCAAATTATCCATGACACTGCCTAACCCATGACTGAACTGGAGACTCTCTCTACTCAGGCAGCCAAACCCCTGCCCAGTGAAGATTCCCAAATTTTAAGGCATCCTGTTTCCTTATTCTCTTCTGACATAGGATTATGAATCATATTTTTGTCCCTTGGGTATTACAGCACTGGGAATTTCATCAAAATAAGACAGAACTGACTGTGGTTATTTAGGAAGTCACAGAATCAAAATAAGACAGAGCTGAATGTGGTTATTTAGGAAGTCACAGAATCTCCTGAGTTGGAAGTGACCTCCAACTCCTGGCCCTATTTACTGCTCTGCATTTCGTGAGGTAATGCCTTAAATTTAAAAACTCTTAAACTCATGTGGGGTTGTTTTTTCTTTTTTTTTCCCTTCAGAGCCACACAGTAGGAAAGTGAGGTAAGAGCCAGTGTGGGCCTGGAACAGGAGGTAAAATCTGATCCCAGGGGAAGATGCAGGTACCTGAGGACACACCTGTGATGGCAGGGCTGGGGCTGTGAGCTCAGGCACCAAACCCTCTTTGTCCAATCCTTTCTGCAGAGGAACTGGGATATGAGCTAAAATATCTATTTCAACAATATCTCAGACATGGAGCTCCAGCATTCACACCAAAGCAAAATTCTGTGTTATGTCCACCCCATTTAGCAGAGTTACTGAATGTGTGTCAGGAGCTTTACACTCCCTAAAGAGCTGGGAGTGAGAAGGAGCCTCTTGAGAGGGTGACCATGTCATTTTTTGGGTGGCTGTGACCCATACCTGTGAGCTCCTGTGACCTGCACCAGCCCTTTTTGGGTGACTTTGTAGATTTTCAGTCGTTGTCCTGGTAAATCTGAGTTCTGTGATGAGTTCCTGCATCCCTGCAGGTCCCACGGGATATTCTGAGTATTTAGACAGACAAAATGTTTTGTTACAACACTTATTAAGGATAATCTTGATCTTTCTTTTGCCCATTACACGGAGTGGCCGAGTCATAATAATGCTTTTAGGCTCAGAAACATAATTTGTAAAACCTTTTGTGAAGCTTGCAGAGTGCTGTGGGGTAAACTGCATAATCAGCATCATATAAATGCTGGTCATTAAGCAAAAGAATCATAATAATGATCAGCAGTAAAATAACAATTAGCTGTTCCCTGGCTCCCTGGATGCTGTGGTACCTGCAGACCACTCATCCTCAATAAGCTGGGGTGGGACAATGGCTCAGGCTTTGTCTGAGCACCAGAGCTGATCAATAATGGGAGCACAGCAATCGCTTTCATTGACTCCTGCAGGTAATTTGTGTTCACCGGGCAGTGCTGCTGCATCTGAGCATGGCAAGCAGCAAGCAGATAAAAGTGGCAGCACATCAATTCCTGCTGCTGGTTGGGGCCAATTACTGGAATTAAAATAACCCCTTTCAGACTGCAGTGAGATGAGCTGTTGACCCTGCTGGCCTAATGCAGTCACTATTACACTTATTATTGTCATCAGTCCCTTTCCTGCCTGCACTGTGAGTCTCTGCCATTGAAGGCATGAGCTCTTGTGTTTATTTTTTGTGCTGCAGCCACCTTCCAGGGATTTGAGAAGTGCCAGGAACTCTTTGTTAACAGAGCTGGAGGATGTTAGTGCACAAAACAAAGATATCAGCTCAAGATTTAGTGGGTAGAGGAGGAAGGCCACTCGAAGGCTGCACTCATTGGGCAGGTTCAGTGAGTCCAGGAAGTACAAAAACCTGAATAATCTCTGTGTTATCTGAGGCTTAATTCTCTCTTTTAGTGTATATAATTCTCCTCTGTTAGTAACACTTTCTCTTCCTGCTCCATGCCCAATGATGGGCATGTAACTGCTGAAATGGAGCAGAAACCATTGGAAACCCTGCAGAACCAGTGTTGATCCTTGTTCCATCTGAGGAGTCTGTAAGGGGGAAATCCATGAGAATGAAACCCCTAGGAGACTTCCTGCAAGAATGGATTTCTGCAGAGATGTTTTCTCAGCAGGAGTGTAAAAACCTTTTAGAAAAAAAAAAAAAACATAGCAAATAATATATTTTTTTTGACTTGCATATAACTCTTGCTGTTTCCAACCTCTTAAAAATTGCATTTAGTAGAAAATGGAAGCTGTAATTAATTCTAACACAGAGTTAGCATTGTGATTTGTAAAAGAGGGTCATGCACTTCTAGCAGATTTATCCTGGAGTATTATTTCTTCAGCCACATTCCCTGAGAAGATGAAATGGAGCTGTTGGGACTACAGAAATGTAAATCCAGCCAGAGTCAGGGCTGGCACTGCAGCCTGAGATGTCGTGGTTACGTGGAGTGTTTGACAGAACAGCTACTGAGGAAAATAAAGAAGATGAACTATGCAGAACAAGCAGATGAGATTAAGAGTACAAGGTCAAATTTCATGAAATAACTCAAGTCAGGCATAATAAAAAGAAAAGACAGAGAGCATGAAGTGCTTTGGAGGGACAGGATGTTGGAGAGGACTGGGTGTGTGCTAAGCAGAAACCCAATAAACCCAATTACTCTGGTTATTACTGCCTTCACCACTGCCACAGAGCAGCTCAGTGCCTCATTAGTCATTCCTTGCAGAATTATCATCTATCATGGCCTCATCTTTTCCCCTCTCCCTTGGGAATGCAGGAGGGAAAACAAATCCATAAGCTGTCCCCTCCCCATGTCCCCCAACGAGCTTTAGGAAAGCTTCCTCATCCTTCAGAGGAACAATCAATATTAACCATCTTTTACTTTGCCAGCGATTGATTCTCTCTCATTTCCCATTACTCATAAAAAAGGGACATTTGGGCTCGATTTTATTTGTATTTAAGAGATGACAGAGACACAGGTCGCTGAAAAATTCATGGTAACTTCCCTGGTGATTCTTGTAGAGCTTTGGCAGCAACCTCGAGGGACAGGACTGCCCCAAGAATGAAAACTTCTCTCCTAGGTCATCCTCTAAAGCCCTTGAACACAAACAAATGTGGCAAGAGCTTAAGACTCTTAGGGAAATGCTTCTTGTACAGAATGTTGCAGTTATTCTACTTGTAAAATTTGTGGGTTGAAATCTTAGATACCTTTAAAAGTATTGCTTAAAAAAACAAACTTTGGGTTAAAAATATGGAAGGAGTCCTGTGTTTTTATTCAGAATTTTTATCTAAATCAATACTGAAGTATCACTTGAAGCAGATCTAAGCTGGGTCCTAGTGGGATTTTCAGATGGTTGTTGTGTTGGTGTCAGTATCAGCCCCACAAACACAGGCTAAAAAATATCCCTCAATTCTAATTACTCTGATTTTGAAATTCCTACCCCCTGGAAAATCCAGAACACAGAGCTAACAGACCTGTGTGCAGCTCCTGGATAATTTCAGGAGCTTGACAAAAGATGTTTAGTTCAGAACATGTCCAGAGTCAGCAGAATCCACCTCAGTGTTGTTGAGCAATGTCAAAACCTTTCATAAATGCTGACAAATGCCACCATAATTTGTCACAGGAACAAGAGAGATCCACAATATCAAAATTCCCTGTTCAGGCAATCCTGCAAATTCTAAGGAGTAAACTGTACCTTGCTGTTGAAAAGAAAACAAAGAGCTTTGGGACAAACTCTGCTTTTCTGTCTTGAGAGGAAATTCTCTTTTCATCTTCGAGCAGCAATAATAAAGATAATAAAGCAGGATAAGCAGCCTGCTTTTATTGAACTGCTTCAGAACAGAGTCCTTAACAACATGTTTCCTTCTATCCTGTGATTTCTTCTGACTGTAATAAAGTTAAATCAGAGAATCTGGAATATTGTGCTGAGGATGTTCAATTAGTTCCAGAGTGTCCATGTGAGTTAATGCCATTTGAGGGAAGCAGCACTTGAGAGCTCACAGAAGATTTGTGTTCAGTTCTGTTAATTCAGACACATCCTAGCAGATGTCTGATTAGACTAATTTAAAATTAAATGGCAAGGAAGGGGAAAAAAAAAAAAGTTTGCATTCATTGGAAATGATTGAACAAAAGATGAAAACTCTGTATCTCTTTGTTTGAGCGTGTCTGGAATAGCTGAGCTCAGATCCCTCCCATCCCCTGCTCTCCATTCAGCAGAACCCACCCAGACACAAGGCTGCACATTCCCACTGCAGAGATTTCTTTGAAATAAGCAAACACTCCGAGTTAAACAAACATTTGGTGAACGCAGCACTCTGGGATAATCAGAGCAATTGAAAATAAGGAGGCAAAGCCACTTTGCTGATCCTCCACAGCTGGAATTCCAGCTGCCAACATGGGCTTGGCTTCTCCAGCAACATCACAAGTCCTGGGTCAGAGGCCCTTCCATGTGTTTTGAAGGAAATAAGGATCTGTATTTCTTGATTGTCACTATAGGACACAAGAAAACACAACGCGTGCACACTGCAACTCGAAAGGTGAAAAAGAGAGTGAGTTTAATTTCTGACTCCANGAGGGTCAAAATGAGCTGGGGAAGATGCTTGGAGTGCTTCTCTCTAGATCTGCCTCTTCAAAGATGAAGGAAAAGCACAGGAAGTAACATTCCAATCAGGGCAGATATTCAGGATAATTTAAAAAATACCTTAGAGTTAAGTTGGGTTGGATGATGATTGATGATGATGATGATTATTATTATTATTTCTTTAAAAGCATTCATGTATATGTTAAAAAAATGGGCATTTTCAAAAGTTCCTAAGCAATTTAGCAAATTAATTGTGTCATTAAGCACCAAGTTCTGGAGTTGGTTTTAGGAGGATAATTCTCACTAGAAGTCAAGTTCTGCTGGTACTGGGTGATGTGCTGAGGAGGGAAAGGTGAAATTCTTTGTGTCAAAGCCCAGATCATTGATGTGGAACTTCAGCAGCAACTGGTGTGAGAAGAATTGTGGCTGGAGAAATGCCACCAGCTTGTCTGTGTGCAGAAAACCTCAGTGTGTGCCAGTGCAGGGAGGGGTTAAATGTTTTCCAGCAGTTTCCTCGACTGCTTATTTTCCCAGCTCAGCTCTCTGATCCCCCTTTTGCCCTGGGTTAGGATGGGTACAAAGTGTTCCCTTGCTTGACAGAGACCCAAAAATGAATTTACAAGAGGAGCCAAGGGAAGAAGAGTCCCCAGACTGAAAATGAGGAATCTGACGTGATTTCTGGTTATAGGGAACGTGGTTCTGGCTTTACACACTTCCTTCTTGAAATCCTGATTTTGAATACCTTGCTGTTTGCAGAAAGGCAGGCTCACAGGAAACTAAGGGGAGTCATTACTCCCCACCAAACTTCCAGCTCTTTTGGCCTAATTTTACAATTTTTCTGCTCTATCCTGCCAAAGGATGGAAGTGCTCACACAACCAACCTCCTCCACCACGTGAGATAGAGAGAAGGTGCTGTCCCATTTAAATGTTTGAACACATTTGATTTTTTTTTTTAAATATTTTTGAAGGAAATTATCTGATTATTTTCCAAGCACCCATATTGCAACTTGAAAATCCTTCTATTTTTAATCTGGTGTCTGACTGTCAAGGATGGACTCAATAATGTTTTCATGACAGGCCATATGCTTCCAATGTACTTCCTACAGCTAAAATTTTGGAAATTCCCTGTCAACAGGCCCAAATCCGTTGGAGTTTCACTCAACAGCCAAAAGTTTGGAGTTTTCTAATCTGCTTTCCCATAGTTTCCTCTGGAAATTTCTTGGAGCAGAATTAAATGGCTGCTCCATGCTCTCAAAATATTGCAGGGAATATTAAAGATCTGCCTGCAGTACCTAAGGCTACAAACATAATGTATGCAATTAAACCTTAGATAATAACTTCTTAAACTTGCCTTTAATATCCAAAGGGTTTAAAATTAAAATGGAATTTTAGCCAATATAGCCTAATTTAATATATTAAAAAGTTCTGCTGTATTTTCGTTTTTTACTGCAACAGATGCACATCTCAGCTCTTATTTCACACCAGAGGTGCTGTGGTTCTCTTTGTGAGAAAGAGGTTTTTAGGAAAAGCAGATGTTTGCTTTGATTGCTTCATGGGCTGCTGGAGGAATCATGGATGATCCAGCAGCTCCAGTTCTTGTGTTGGCAGTTTCCTGTGTGGATGCAGAGAGGTGAAAAAAAAAAAAAAAGGATTGCAGAGTCCTTACTCTCCATCTCTGCTGGTGGACTGGGGTCATTCTACATAAGGGATTTGAGGAAAAATGAAAGGGAGACTTGGAGAGGTGAAGCTCTATTTGGAGATAATTTCCAAGAGATGTGGA